>RQTK01001818.1:0-10755 GCA_003991915.1 Elysia chlorotica
AATAAATCGATAGGAAGCAGGCGTGCCTAAGACAAGGTTTTGACCAGAAGCCGGTGTTCTTTGGGCCAGACAACTAACTCGATTCTGTGCCGGTTGATTTTACGATTCTGTGGTATTGTGTTTAGATCGTTAGTTCGTTTGTGTTCTGTTTTGTTTGTTGTTATCGTAAACACAGCAGACTTAGCATTATTGGCTTCAGAGTTGACTGTTATTGTTACTCTTAAACTCGGGGAAATATTTAAGTTTAGGATTCCACAGGATTGTGTTTAGATTGTTAGTTCTTTTGTGTTCTGTTTTGTTTGTTGTTATCGTAAACACAGCAGACTTAGCATTATTGGCTTCAGAGTCGACTGTTAATGTCACATTTAAAGTCGGGAAATGATTAAGTTTGCGATTCCACGGGATTTTGTTTAGGTTTTTATGGTTCGTTTGTGTTTAGTTCAAATGGCAAATGTTAAATGGTTAACACAATTTAGTTAACATTGTGTGGCTTCAGAATCAGCTGGGCATGGTAATGTTTAAGAATAGAGGCCTGTCTACAGTCGATGATGAGATTTTGTTTAGTTTTCATCGTAAACCCAATTTACTTAACATTACTGGGGCGTTTGTTACGTTTGACAATAAAGACATGTTTACAGTTAAAGATGAGATTTTGTTTGAATTTTATCCTTAACACATTTGACGTAATTTAACATAGTTTTGAGTTCAGAGTTGGCCAATTTTTTACAATTTTAACAGTAAAGACCCATTTACTATTAAACATGATATTGGTTGGATTAGTCTAACTATAGCATATGTATATGTATATAGATGTATAGATGTATATATGTATGTCGAATACAGAATAAAGTATACTAAATTAACACACAGCAGGCATCAGCCTCTGGATTTCACGAATACAAAACATTACAAACCATTAGCAAGCAGGATTTTTACCACATTGGGTAAACACACAGACAAGAAGAAAGAGAAATAGCATTAATTTTGGACTAACACAAAAGAGATCAGGATTGATTAACACAGTGGATTAACACACATAATATTTCAGGAAGGATAAACACAGTAGACATGGTAGAGTAACACAAAAATAGACCAAAATGGATTGACACACAGAGGATATTAGAATGGGTCAACACAGAGAAGATATTAAAATGGGTTAAGACACAGAATAGATCAGAATGGATGAACACACAGAAGAAATATCTCTCTTACTCTTTCTCTCTCTCTCTCCATTTCTCATTCGTTCCTTTTTTACCTTCTTTCTTTCTCGAGGCTCTCTCTCCCTTTTCTTTCTTTCCCACTGTTTATTTCAATCTCTGTCTGTCTCTTTCTCTCTCTCTCATCTCTCTCTCTCTCTCTAGTCGTAACCTGCCCGACTCTCCACCCGCTCCCGCTCTTTATTACCTTTGTCTCTCTGAATCAACTTTAATCATCTTTCCATCAATTTCAATTATCCAACTCTTCGCTTTCCTTTTAATCTTCTCACCTTCCCATCCTTTCTATGCATTACACCTAAATGTAGCTTAAACATCATAATTTATTATTATTGTGCTCTTTACCTTCAGTTCTTAAATTTGATAAATCACCTTTACTCAGTACGATTGTATTTATCATATATTTTGTCTGCTTCTGTAACAGTCTGTCTGCCCGACTTTTTTTGTATTTCAAGACCAGTCTCTTTCTGGTTTCTGCTTAAAAATGCGTATCCGTTTATCTGTCTGCATAATATGTATGTGTTTATCTTAAATCTTTTCTTCCCCCTGTATCTTTCTTTCTTAATTTCGCCAACTCTCTTCTGCACCCCTTCATTTCTCCCTCTATGTATATCTTTATTTGTTTATCTATCTATCTATCTGACTATCTATCTATCTATCTATCTATCTATCTATCTATCTATCCTTCTTTCTTTCTCGCGTTCTCTCCATTTTCTTTCTTTTCCAGGTCTTTTCAATCTCTCTCTCCCTCACTCACCCCCCCTATCTATCTATCTATATAT
Organism: Elysia chlorotica; assembly: GCA_003991915.1. Lineage (NCBI taxonomy): Eukaryota > Metazoa > Mollusca > Gastropoda > Plakobranchidae > Elysia > Elysia chlorotica. The sequence continues at coordinate 1,997 of RQTK01001818.1, forward strand.
CTATCTATCTATCTATCTATCTATCTATCTATCTATCTATCTATCTATCTATCTATCCAGCTATCCCTTTCTCATATTTAGAAGGAACATCACTACACATATGTTTCACATGCATTTGAAAGGTATAGCGTTTCACAACCACACTAATGATAGCATACAGGAATATAACAGCGTTCATGACAATCAAATTCTACATAAACAGAAACAGTATAAAATTCCATAAACGTGATATAAAAAAATCATTTATATTATTTTTTAAGATAACAAAGCGCTCCATCAATCCTAAAAGGGAAATTTAAAACCAACGTGTTCAAGACAAATGAGAACTCTAGAACCCAAATGCGGAATCGCTTAATAGCCAAGATCAACTTGTCATAATACAAGCGGTGGGCGAAAATCAATCTGACTTAAATTACGAGTGGTTCCGGATCTTATAAATATTAAGAACATAGTTTAGCCTGTCTGTTTGCATGTCTGCATGTCTCTCTGTCTTTCTCTAAATCAACCTATCTCTCTCTCTCTCTCTCTCTCTCTCCCTCTCTCTTTCTCTTTCTCCCTATCTAGATATTTATCTCTCTCAATAATTATTTTATTCTTGTATCACACAATATTGAAGATAAATATGTCCTTTCTATTTCCTTATATCCTCTCTCTCTCTCTCTCTCTCTCTCTCTCTCTCTCTCTCTCTCTTTCTTTCTTTCTTTCTCTTTCTTCTCTTTCCATTTTCTCTCTATTTATCTCTCTATATTTCTTTCTCACTCTCTCTCTCTTTTCCCCTCACTCTATCGCTCTTCTCTCTCCATCTCTCTATAATTCTATCTCACCCTCTCTAGCTCTTTCTCTCTCTCTCTCTCTCTCTCTCTCTCTCTCTCTCTCTCTCTTGCCTCTACATATATATAACATAGAGCTTTAAGGGCTTAATATGGAAGACCAATAGATCTGTCAAAAATTAAAACCGAGGGCGGTAGTCAACCTAACTTGAGATACGGAAGATACCAGCAGTTACGAATACTAAGTTAAGAAGAACAGAGGCGCGGCTATACATTTTGTACTTTTCTAAAAGATTGTCTACAGATAAGGCGAAGTTCATTACAAAGGAACCGTTCCTGCTTCATGATAGGGGGGTGGGTGGGTTGGTTTAACGTCCAACAGCAGCACTACATAGGCTATATTGTGGACGGGCCCCAAGACGGACGTCTGACAATTTTATGGGCTGCCACACACGAGACAGGGCGGGGATACCTGCTTTATGATAGAGGCCTACTATAACTGCACGTTGCGAAATTAACATTATGAAATAAGACATTTTTTTCTGAATTATTAAATTTTGTCCTTGAGTTGTAATTTCAGACCGTTTTATAAATATAATTTTAGCTATTTACGCCTAATATCTCAGAAAATTCTAAGTTACCCCTGCGTCTTAATTGAGTATTTTAATCTAAATGTAAACCTAGGGAAGTGAGATCAAAAGGGATGCAGATTTAGTCCCCTGACTAGCCATTTATTTAGATGCTATAGCTGGACATCTAAATCTAAGTCCTCATTGTACATGTACCAAGTCTTTTTACCACTAGGATAAAATGCACAAACATGACATAGCTTACGTCTCGTCGTAAGCCTTTTTATTCTTATATTATTACAACGAGACGCAAGCTATGTCTTGTTTGTGCATTCAACCCTAGTATTTCAAGATATAATATATCTCAGAGTTCGCAGAAACACAAAAAGCCCTTCAGAAGCCTACAAAGAGCAGCCCTTCAGAAATGTAGCCTACAAAGAGCAGCCATTTGCATTCGCAAAAAACAACAACAAATGTGCACAAGCTGAGCAATATGTGGGCGAGTTTCGGGAAATTTAAATATCGAAATTTTATGGAACAGGAATAGGGTGCGCATTTTTCCCGGACCATGCGCATCGAAATTTTTAGTATGGGTTGGAGAAAACATCAATTTGTGAACGCGTTTTAAGCTTGTTGTCATTATAAAAGGGGGCAATTGTTTTGTCTTAAACGTGTATATTTTTTGGGTGACTTTAATATATCGTATTTTTTATCTGCTCCTAAATTTTATATGTGCTAGTGTGTGTGTGTGTGTGGGGGGGGGGGGGGTTGGGTTGGTTTAACGTCCAACAGCAGCACTATATAGGCTATATTGTGGACGGGCCCAAAGACGAACGTCTGACAATTTTATGTGCTGCCGCACACGAGACAGGGCGGGGATACCATGACTCCTGTCTTAGCCGGTCACATTATTATAATTTTTATGTGCTAGCCGTTGCGTAGGCTATTCCAATAGAATAAAATGATGACAGTACAGAAATCCTTATATAGGCTTTAGATTCTTATAATAGCAGACACTAAAGATATTAAAATCCTAGTAAGACATTTCACAAAAACAGCCCACATGAATTTTGATACGAGGAGCTAGAATGACGCGTGCTCACTCTATTATTGTCTTCATTCAAATTAGAGCGAGTGAGCAATATTCAGAATGAGTTTTTACTAGAGTTAAAAGAAGGATGCAACTGCCTTACTTATCTGAAACCATAATAACGCAAAATCCTCGGCGTGAAAACCTCTAGAAAATATGTATACTCTATGGTGTTAGTCTAATTACTGATAATAATATTAGTAATAACAGCACACATGTACTACTGCATTCTTATCGAGGACTACACAGCTCTCCAAAACTTCTTTCTCTCTTTCTATCTTTCTATTTATCTTTTCTATCCTCCTCTCTCTATCTTCTCTCTATCTTCTCTCTATCTTTTCCCTTTTTCTTTCTTTCTCTTTCGCTTTCTTCCTCTATCTCTATCTATTTCTCTCTTTCTTTCTCTTTTCTCACTCTTTCTCTCTTTCTATTTATCTCTGCCTCTCATACCATCTCTCTCTGTTTCTCTCTTTTTCTCTTTCTTCCCATCTCTCTCTTTCTCTTTTTCTTCCTCTCTCTCTCTCTTTCTCTCTCTGTCTCTCTTTCACTTTTTTCTCTCTCTTTCTTCCCCCCCTCTCTCTCTCTCTCTCTCTCTCTCTCTCTCTCTCTCTCTCTCTCTCTCTTTATGTACGGATTTTACGTCTACTAGGTTTCCTAGATGGATTTGATATGTCGAGATGTCTACTTCTATATTTAGATACACATCTATCTTTTAAACTGCTGTGTAATGATATTCTTCACTTTTTCCGACATTTTCATACACAAAAAAACAACAACAAAAAACATGTAATGAAAAGAGGAGTTAAGTTTCTTTTTACGGAGCGTCATAATAGAAACGGCTATAAATAATAATTATTGTGCCCACGATGTCTTAAGACAGTTTACACATTATACTATTAACAATGCTGACTCCTTTATTTCTCTGAATGGTAAAAGCATACACATTTTGTATATAAACAAAATTAACAAGTGGGTAAAAAGTGAATAATATAGCCTACAGCAGTTTTAAAGATTCATAATAATTATATCTAGGACTACCACATTTATATATATTTAATTATGTATCGTTGTCTAGAAACTTCAGTATGCGCTGAGGTATAACATCAATAAATTTAAGCTGTACAGCAGTTTTAAAGATCCATAATAATTATTATGACGGATAAACACAGTTATAATTATATTTAGTTATATATGCACATCGTCTTTTTAAAACCCTAGTATGAGCTGATGACTAACATCAGTAAATTTAAATTGTACAGCAGATACATGTGCAGTATTATCACATTTGAAGTTAAAGTTTATAACATAATTATATCAATGCCACAATGTGCACTGTGAACTAATGTCAATAAATATATATACACCAGTATAAAAGATCCACATATAAAAATTTGAAACCCCAATATGCACTGATGACAAACATCTGTAAATATATACAGCCTAAAAGGTCCACGTGTAGAATTATACAATTTTTATACATCAAGAAAGACTTCTGAAACCTTAGTATGCACTGATGACTTACATCATTAAATATATATATACCGTACAGCAGGATATAAGATCCACGTGTAGGATTATCACGGTTAAGTTTCATTATATAAATCTCTTACAGAAACCTTAATATTTCTGAGGGCTAACATAAGTAAATATTATCTATAACAATAATGTAAAGAATCGAGATCAAGATTTACAATTTATAATGTAAAGCGTTAAGAGTTAGATCCATAATAATGTAAAGAAACGAGAATTAGATCTAAGCTTACTATAATGTAAAGAATCGAGATATCAAGATTTACAATTTATAATGTAAAGCGTTAAGAGTTAGATCCATAATAATGTAAAGAAACGAGAATTAGATCTACTATAATGTAAAGAATCGAGATATCTCTCAGTGATATTTTATAACAATGTAAAGAATCTAGATATAGAATCTAGATATAGACCTATAACAATGTAAAGAATCGAGATTTTAAACTACAAAAATGTAAAGAATCGAGACTTAGCTCTACAACAATAATTATTTAATGTAAACCACCTACTCAAGATATCTCTCAGTGATATTTTATAACAATGTAAAGAATCTAGATATAGACCTATAACAGTGTACAGAATCGAGATTTTAAACTATAATAATGTAAAGAATCGAGATTTAGCTCTACAACAGTAATTATTTAATGTAAATCACCTACTCAAGATATATCTCTCAGTGATATTTTATAACAATGTAAAGAATCTAGATATAGACCTATAACATGTAGAGAATCGAGACTTAGCTCTATAACAGTGTAAAGAATCGAGACCTAGCTCTACAACAGTAATTATTTAATGTAAATCACCTACTCAAGATATCTCTCAGTGATATTTTATAACAATGTAAAGAATCTAGATATAGACCTATAACATGTAGAGAATCGAGATTTTAAACTATAATAATGTAAAGAATCGAGATTTAGCTCTACAACAGTAATTATTTAATGTAAACCACCTACTCACCCGTTGCGTAACACATGTCCTACATGCTCTACACGTCCATGAAAATGGTGTCACTGATCATATCCCCACAGCCACATGGGCCCTGGTGTTATCCACTGAACAAAACCGGACTGTGTGCCTTGCGCCTGTGTGGCATGTCAAAAAAACTCGGAAGAACATGGGAGGGGGAACAAAAGACACCGCGAGACTGGGAAACCGAGACAGTGTGATGGGGAGATGGGGAGATGGGGAGATGGGGAGATGGGGAGATAGTGAGTGAGGCAGTGACCACCGGCGGAAAACGACTCGACTGTCTACAATTCCATGGCAAACTGCTCTCTCTCTCCCTCTCTCTCTCTCGCTCTGTCCCTATCTCTGGCTCTCTGTGTGTATCTCGCTCACGGGCAATGCTCTATCTCTCCCCGCCTCTCTCTCTCTCTTGGTCTCTCTCTAGCTAGCTAACGCGCACTGTTTGTCTCTCGTGCTCTCTCTCTGTATCTCTCTCTCTCTCTCTCTCTCTCTCGCTCTGTCCCTCTCTCTGGCTTAAAAAATATAACCCAATACTAGGATTATGATACAACCATCCCACACTGTAAGATTCTTGTAGAAAAAGTTACAATATAACTTTTGCACTCATTAGTTTAGTAAGCTATAGCATTGCCTTGTTTTATTAATTCTACTTTAGCTCTCTCTCTCTCTCTCTCTCTCTCTCTCTCTCTTTGTGTCTAGCGCTCACGTGCACTGCCTCTGCGCCTAGTCTGTGCATCCGATCTTAGCACATGGCTATCTGGGACGCTCTCAGTGGCCATGGTAGATCTCTATCGCTCTCTCTATCTCTCTTTCTCTATCTCTCTCTCTGTCGCTCTTTCTCTCTGTCTGTTTGTCTCTCTCACTCTTTCTTGGGACTCACGGAGTAGGATGTCTGTCTCTATCACTGTCTCTCGTCTCTGTCTGTCTGTCTGTCTGTCTGTCTGTCTGTCTGTCTCTCTCTCTCTCTCTCTCTCTCTCTCTCTCTCTCTCTCGCTGTCTAAGCACATGGCTACCGGAACTCATGAACTAAGATCTCTATCTCCCCCTATATCTCCATCCATCTGTGAGTTTTTCTCTCTGTCTCTTTTATTTGTCTGCCTCTCTCTCTCATTTAGTTTACAAAGACTGATAGAGAAAGAGAGAGGGGGTGGAGAGCGAAATAAGGATTTCTCTCTGTCGTTAACGTGGGTTGAGACTTAAAGAGTAAGGAGAAAGAAAAGAGAGAGAGAGAGAGAGAGAGAGAGAGAGAGAGAGAGAGAGAGACAGATAGAATAGGGAAAATAAACAAGAGAGATGAAAAGCTATAATAATTAAGAGAGAGGTAGTGAAAGATAGAAAAGGAAATATCGGGAGAGAGACAGAGAGAGAGAGAGAGAGAGAGAGAGAGAGAGAGAGAGAGAGAGAAAGAAGAGGAAATACAGAGAAAAAGTGAGAGACAGAAACTGAGATAATGAACGGTATCCATCACAAAGCGCGCACAATAATAATACTCCATACTCTCTTCATACAGCCCCCCTCTCATTCACCCCCCCTCCCAAACTCATCCCGCTTTCAGACGCAGCTCCTATCAGTAATACCCCCCCCCCTCTCCACACACCCCTCACCTAAACGGCCTCCTTTGAAAAAAAGCGCGCACCCACTGGCTTTCGTGACACCCGGCGCATACATATCTCCTCCCATTACCCTCACAAACTCACTCACTCACTCCCCACTCGCATCCATCCTCGCCTCTTTCTCTCTCTCTTTCTCTCTCTCTCTCTATCTCTACATCTCTCCTTACTATATACTCCTCTCTCCCCAGCCCTCTTCTTATCTTACCAAAACCGCCTGCTCACTCACAGACATTTCACGACACCCGGTAAATGCAATTCGCCCCCCCCCCCCCCCGTCTGTGTATGCGCATGATTGTCTGTGTGTGCGTCTGATTGTCTGTTGGTCTGATTGTCTGTTTGTGCGTCTGATTGTCTGTGATTGTTTGTCTGATCGTCTGTGTATGCGCATGATTGTCTGTGTGTGCGTCTGATTGTCTGTTGGTCTGATTGTCTGTTTGTGCGTCTGATTGTCTGTGATTGTTTGTCTGATCGTCTGTGTATGCGCATGATTGTCTGTGTGTGCGTCTGATTGTCTGTTGGTCTGATTGTCTGTTTGTGCGTCTGATTGTCTGTGATTGTTTGTCTGATCGTCTGTGTATGCGCATGATTGTCTGTGTGTGCGTCTGATTGTCTGTTGGTCTGATTGTCTGTTTGTGCGTCTGATTGTCTGTGATTGTTTGTCTGATCGTCTGTGTATGCGCATGATTGTCTGTGTGTGCGTCTGATTGTCTGTTGGTCTGATTGTCTGTTTGTGCGTCTGATTGTCTGTGATTGTTTGTCTGATCGTCTGTGTATGCGCATGATTGTCTGTGTGTGCGTCTGATTGTCTGTTGGTCTGATTGTCTGTTTGTGCGTCTGATTGTCTGTGATTGTTTGTCTGATCGTCTGTGTATGCGCATGATTGTCTGTGTGTGCGTCTGATTGTCTGTTGGTCTGATTGTCTGTTTGTGCGTCTGATTGTCTGTGATTGTTTGTCTGATCGTCTGTGTATGCGCATGATTGTCTGTGTGTGCGTCTGATTGTCTGTTGGTCTGATTGTCTGTTTGTGCGTCTGATTGTCTGTGATTGTTTGTCTGATCGTCTGTGTATGCGCATGATTGTCTGTGTGTGCGTCTGATTGTCTGTTGGTCTGATTGTCTGTTTGTGCGTCTGATTGTCTGTGATTGTTTGTCTGATCGTCTGTGTATGCGCATGATTGTCTGTGTGTGCGTCTGATTGTCTGTTGGTCTGATTGTCTGTTTGTGCGTCTGATTGTCTGTGATTGTTTGTCTGATCGTCTGTGTATGCGCATGATTGTCTGTGTGTGCGTCTGATTGTCTGTTGGTCTGATTGTCTGTTTGTGCGTCTGATTGTCTGTCTATTTGTCTTATTGTCTGTCTCTGTGTCGGTGTCTGTCTTTGTCCCTCTTTAGCGCGTCTGTTTGTGCGTCTGATTGTCTGTCTATTTGTCTTATTGTCTGTCTCTGTGTCGGTGTCTGTCTTTGTCCCTCTTTAGCGCGTCTGTTTGTGCGTCTGATTGTCTGTGATTGTTTGTCTGATCGTCTGTTTGTGCGTCTGATTGCCTGTCCCTCTGTAGTGTGCCTGTCTCTCTGTTTTTCTGATTGTCTGACTCTGTGTCTGTCTTTGTCCTTCATTAGCGCGTCTGTTTGTGCGTCTGATTGTCTGTGATTGTTTGTCTGATCGTCTGTGTATGCGCATGATTGTCTGTGTGTGCGTCTGATTGTCTGTTGGTCTGATTGTCTGTTTGTGCGTCTGATTGTCTGTGTGTTTGTCTGATTGTCTGTCTGTTTGTCTGATCGTCTGTGTGTTCATCTCATCGCCCGCCTGTTTGTCTGATTATCTGTGTGTTTGTTTGTTTGTTTCGATATCTATGTGGATATTTTGTTTCACTGTGTGTCTGGATGTTTATGTTTGTCCCTTTTATTATGTCTGTATTTTATCTCCCTCTCTCTTTCTCTCTCTCTCTATCTCTCTCTCTCTTTCTCTCTCTTTTTTTCTCTCTCTTTCTCTCTCTCTTTCTCTCTCCATCTTTCTCTATCTCTCTCTTCTATGATCTGTATGCCTGCCCGTCTGTCTGTCTGTCTCGCAGTTCTCTTTCTCTCTTTATCTCTTCCCCTCACTCTCTTCCCCCCCCCCTTTCTTTCTTTGTGCCTCTCTCTCTGTCTCTCTTTCTCTCTCTCTCTCTCTCTCTCTCTCTCTCTCTCTCTCTCTCTCTCTGTTTGCTCTCTCTCTCTCTC
>RQTK01001819.1:0-5000 GCA_003991915.1 Elysia chlorotica
TTATGAATTATAATATATACACAGTTATGTGTTAAAAAGATGGATTTAAAAGAAATAAATCGAGTTTTCAAATGTAACAGCATTATGGCAAGTGTATCCTTTAAAATGAAAAATTTCTTGTTGTAGGCTGAAACTTAGATCTGATGGGTTTTATCAAAACACATCGAGAATTACTTTTAGTTCGTACTTGATCTATACTGCATTATGACATGTGCTGATGCAGAATTTCTTCATAGTAACAAAGCAAAATAATCTCAGCTTGCATTATCTTTGTCATTATCGGGTCACGATTACTTCATTCTGCCGTATAATTTGCGATGCCATCATAACGTTCGATTACAAAACATAAGTACGAATTCTCATCGGGCACAGCACAAAACCAAACTATCCTAAAGCCTCCTTGCTAAAACTCAAACTCAACCCTTTTAGCCATTAGGAGATTAGCAGCTGGTCGCGTTTTATGTTTTTTGGTTTAAGACTTTAAATGGATGAGGAAGGAACATTTTTTCTTTTAAATCCCAAACTCTCTCTCTCTCTCTCTGTCTCTCTGTCTCTCTGTCTCTCTCTGTCTCTCTGTCTCTCTCTGTCTCTCTCTCTCTCTCTCTCTCTCTCTCTCTCTCTCTCTCTCCTAAACCGTTCATAATTTGTTTTCAACATTGGTTTGAAAACCAAAAAATAACATATTTTTATCCACAAAATCTTTAAAAATTCTTATTTCGTACTACAGAAATTTAGCAGAAGCTAACAAATTTTATTCAATAAAAATTATTAAATAGATAATATAAATTTATTATCAAAAGCTAAGAGTCAGCACGTGATAAACGTTAACGGCAATGCTTTTAGTGTACTTAACATCGAACTAGTGACCTTTCTGGGTTTAAAAACAGATATCGACAATACGTCCACTGAAAGAGTAGTGAAAGGAGCTAGAGCAATAATATTACCGCATAATGGTCGCATTTGTCAACACAATTATTGACAAATGAAAATAATCAAATAATTCCTAACTTGTAGAGATAACAGTCTACTTTTATACAGAACATATGTCTAAATTTTATTAAGTGATTTGATAAAATAAGGCTATAAATAACAAGAAGCTATCAAAACATCGTAACGTTTGAAGAAGGACGCACCCTCATGTAGGAATGTAACGATTTACTTCTTTGATTATGATTTTAAAAAGTCAGAAAAGCAGTTGTACTCACAAAGCTTAGTTTTACGCAAAGCGAACAGGGAACTCTTTAGAAAGATGTAAAGATTTTTAGATTTTAAGTCTTTTACGCAGTAGACTCTCTTGTTGGGTATTATAATCACCGCTTCTTTTTTTCACAAATTTTAAAGTAACGTTCAGCCGAAAATAATAATAAAGACTGTAACAATAAAGCAAGAGAGCCTTGGAAAGATAAACCTGATACCATATACAAATATAATTATCATTACAATTTTCTTCCTAAGGTTTCAGCGAAGCAAAGATAACTAGGATTTCCCTTTAAGGTTATTCATGGCACGTTTCCTCATTTCATTTTCTAACGCATAAGAAAAAAAAACACTGCCCAAAATTAATGCACAGAGATGAAAACAAAATGCAGCAGATTGCATGCATATGCCATGTATATTATCTTGTCAATAAATCCATGAATAGATAAATGACGAAGATAAAGTATGCATGCGAGCGCCAAGATTAATCTGCTTTAAAAAAGAACCATGGATGTCCAAAACATAGACTGGTGGAAAAGGGAGGGGGGGGGGGGGGGGGGGGGGTGCTTTTCCTCTGTAATTTTCGCGCTGTCCCAATAACAGAATATAAATCAGAGTTAAACAGAGCGTCTAATTCCTTTGTCATTCAGTACTCGTTAAATTGTATGTTTGAACAGTTCACCCAGTTTTAATTTCTCCCATCAGAGACCACACACAACATTTTGTTTAGCTTATTGGAATTTTCAAACATTATAAGGAGCAAATAAAAGGGTGTAACTGCGTATAACTGATCATGTTGTAAGTTTATATTCATATCCTTTTTGTCCGGATCAAGCTCTTTAAGTTCTGTTTGTTCTCTATTATGTAGCAAACAAACCTTGATACAGCATACAAATTTACTTACATGGAATTCAGTATATATGGATTGTACAAGTGTAACCATATCAACCACGATTCTTTTTTTCAAATAGATTGGTTGATGCTGGATCCTCAATAATAAATAAAAGACAGATTATCCCAAAATATCAGTGCCTTTGTTCAAAAGTAAGTGCACGTGATCTCTTCATGCTTTCTCTCTGTCGACTCTTTATTTGTCTGCCGGTCTGACTGTTACTCTGTTTACGTGTGGACCTGTCTGTTTACCTGTCTGTGTTTCAGTCGGTATCGCTGCCTGTCTCCTATGTCTCATCCTCCCTCTTCCTTTCTCTCCTCCTCCCTTTTATGCCTCATCCTCCACCTCCCCTCTCCCCTCTCTCCCTTCTATGCCTCATCCTCCACCTCCCTTTCTCTCCTTCTCCCTTTTATGTCTCATCCTCCACCTCCCTTTCTCTCCCTCTCCCCTCTACCTGCCTCTCCCTTCTATCTCCCTCTCCCTTCTATGCCCCTCCCTTTGTGAATTAGAATGTGATGATTGAGTCACGCCATTTCGCCCTGAATCACCCTGCTCCATTAGCGGTGTCCTGCTCTCAGGCTTCGATTCTGTGATTTGCCTGTAAATGTGATTACATTGAGATTAAAGGTTATTTCCTCTTAACCAGCTATACACAGCAGCTATTCTGTATAGTCTACGCCTCATCCGTCTCTCTCTCTAATTGCACGGATGTCGGGTTTCCATATCTTGTCTAATCCCGAGCCTCTTAACTTGCCAATCTTCTGTAAAAGATGGTCTCAGTGTATATCTCGCCTGTACATTCCCTTATTATCTGATTCTTTTTATTTGATTACTCTTTCTCTGAGCTTTATGTCTTTATCTAAAAGCGCGCGAGAGAAATCTTTATCCATCAAGATTTGAATCTCTTTTCATCTTATACATATTGGAATAATACTATCGTAAACATTCACCTTTACGACTGATTAAATAAAATAGCACACATTGATAGATGAGTTTCCGCTACAGTAAAATAACAATGAGTATACATGTATTACACATTGCAATGTCGTACAGTATAGGAGTATAACAACATGCCCTCACAAAGCTCATAAGGCTTCTTTCTATTCTAGCTTTTGAGTTTCCGTAATTTTTGTGCAACTATAAAAGCTTCACTTAACTTTGGTGAGAAATGCATGAATATAACAGCATAATGATCGCAAAAATCGACGGATTTAACAGTGTCTGTCGACTTTCGGCATAGTCAAAAAAATGTACACGAAATAACTATGTAACTGCATTTGGCTTGACAAAATGGACTTAAAACCCAACAAAAACAATTAATGTTTAGGTTTCCTTAAAATTTTTTTAAATTTCAAATTGAGTTTTTAGTTCTTTTTTTAAATTCAGTACTCGTTAAATGCATGTTTGCACAATTCACAGAGCAAATTTCCTCCACCAGAGACCACATAAATTTCGATTAGTTTATTAGAACTTTCGAACATTGCAGTCCGCAAACAATAGTTCCAGGGAATAGCCTATTTATTTCAATTAACTTTGTATGTAATTCCCGCAACAACAATAGATTAATTTCCATGACGTCTTGCTGTTACTGTTTGTATCTTCACTTTTCATTTCTTCACTAGACACAAAAACATTGCCTGACAACTGGGTTTTATGGCACTGTTATACAGTAACGTAATTCCAGTTTTAACGTCACGAGGCCTTAAGTCTATGAGCGAACGTTTCCTTCCGTTAGTAGGAACTCAGTAACCGAATATTTTATTTTTCATCTTAAAACGTCTACACAAAACAATTTAATATTAAAACGCTGAGCACGTAAAGCTTGTAAAACATTTCCCCACGAGGAGCTTGTGGTTATTCTGAATCACGTTTTAGAGATCATAGACTCAAGCGATTGGAAAATTCAATAGAGAAATGTCTGACGAAATGAATATCCAAAGAGATTTTCTCGGCTATGAGTTTAACAAAATAAACAACATCTTAAACTTTATGTAACTTTGTTACTCTTCTTTTTGTTACTCTTTTTTGTTTTCGCTTTCTTAAACTGAGCCATTTTGTGTGTGGAAAAAATGCATCCTATCTGGAAAATTAAATGGTGAAATTTCGCTTCTTGCTTCGGGGTTATTACAGCGTATGACTTCGGATTTCTTGTAGTACGCTGTACATATTTTTTTTTTACTATCTTTGACATGGATGATGGCCAATTCTTATAGACTTTTAATGTCATCGAGTGAGAGTTGTTTACGGAGGACAGGATGACTTTTTAAAAGGTTGCATGAATTGGTTTAATCAAAACAACTTGTATTAAAAAACTTACAAAAAGGTTTTGAAAAATAGCATGAAAAAAAGGTTTTGAAAAATAGCATGAAAAAAGCAGGGTTGAATAAAAACATTTTCTGTACAGCTACTGATATACACAATATAACAACACATTGATCATGTCTTTTTCAAATTAATACAAAAAGGATACATTCACACCACTATCTACTAAAGGAATGTATTTAAGCCCACCACTGCCCTCTATGTCGGCGACCACATTATTTGGACAAAACAGTTATTATATAAAACGATTTTGTATACATCGAATTGTAATTAATTTGTCATTCTATGTCTAAAGCTGGTTTGACTTCGTAGATTTTTCAATCCATAACATTATCTTAACCCTGGATCTTCTATTAAAATGCACAAACTCCTACATTTTGTGAAGTTATTTTCTTATTTGTTCATTAATTTGTTTTTACGTGATAAAATAACTCAAATCATCGGTAAAGATCAATTGAAAAAATAAGTAGACATACCTGGTATATCTACATAGTAACATAACTTCCCTGCTCTTTTCTTTTAAAATTATAACATTTGGAAATTACTGGGAACAGTAAATAAATACATGAAATTATGTTTGAGTATAATA
>RQTK01001819.1:7500-27071 GCA_003991915.1 Elysia chlorotica
CAGCCACTAAAACCCTATCTGGTCCAGACAAAGTCCTGTTATTAGGCTGAGACCAGGCAACCCGATGTGACCATGCACTATGATTATACATATTAGTAGACCAGGTTATTTTTCCCTCCACGCCGATTCCCTGTTAGTGTGAAAGAGACATTGCTTAGTGTATGTTTCCACTTGACCCAACCTATTTTCAAACAAGGTGTAAAAAAAGAAATCAACAACACTGCGAATAGTATTAAAAACATGCTGTGATAAAAAAAAAACATAACAAACGTTGCAAACAAAAATTAGGGTAATGTAATATCAAGCAAGTGGACAATACAAATTAAACACCAACCAATTATCCAACAACCAAATTTAACAGCAGCAGCAGCAGCAACAACAATAACACCAACAACAGCATAACAATAACAACAACAACAACAACAACAACAACAAAAAACAACGAAAACAAACAACCCCCCCACAAAAAACCCCCGCCGAATCTATATCTGGATGTACCCTAATTCAGTGATTGAATGTTTAGACTGAAAGAGAGCAGTCGACACAGGATCGACGGGAAACATTGCGTGTGCGACACTGTCCAGATGTTTCCATTGAGCGAACCGGCCAAGCATAGATCTCAGACACGGTGCTGAAAGCAAACTTAACGTGGAAACTGTTTCTAATTTGGATCCTGTTTGTTGTTGAAAATGTAAGAGTAATTATTGACCACCTCTGGGGGTCTATAGTAAGCCACTCTATCGACGCAATTGGCTCCAAAGACAGCCCTTTTTCTTCTTTTTTTTATTACCAGTTTTCTCTTTGGCGTAGTGGTCTGATCTTTGAAGCCCGGCTCTCGGGTCCAGATGTTTTGTGTTCAAATCCTATTTCATCGATATAGGACTTTTAAATCCTTGCCATATATTTTGCTGCACATTTTATAACATTTCTCAGGAGAGTTTATAGGGATAAGCAATGAGGATGTTCTTAAAATGTTAGAGGATAATCTATTGTAAAACCTTATTGTTTATCGAATGAAAAAAAGTCACTTGTTTGGTAAAGATCTCTTGCAAAGTGATTCTTAACCATTTTGACAAAAATATTAAAAATAACAACAAAACAAGAAAAACAAAACAAAACAGAAACTAACTATGTTTTACAATAGTCTTTTCTTTCTTTAAATAATAATTATGGCAATCTATCATGCTAAAAGTCTCGAGTTATTATCCATAGGCCTATTAATTCAAAGTAACAAATTCTTAAAATGGTTACAGGGCTTAAGTGTTTAATGAAGTAAAGCGATGCCTGACATTGCAATACCATTCCTTTATTTTTTAAATTCGAACTGCTAAGGGTTAGCGCATTGATTACCTGCTGGTTTAACACACAGGCAAATAAATATTCCTTGGTAAATAGGCCGAAACCTATGATGTGTTACTTTCTCTTGTTAAAAATGAGAGGCAAACTGGCACAAGCGGTAAAGCGTTGGTCTCCCAATCAGGAGGTCCCCGGTTTGAAACCCACGATAGGTAAAAAAATGTATTTGTCCGATATCGCCCACTACTGGTAGGGGCGGTGTTAGTATAAAATGACTGACTGCGTAAGGGGTGATACTACCCCCGTACTGTCTCTGTGTGCCAACACGTGAAACTGTCAATGGCCCGTCACAATGCAGCCTAACACATAGCTGACATTGGAATTTTAAGCAAACCGACTCAACTCTTGTTAACAAATGAAGCTCTTGAAAAGAGAATTAAGAAAAACAATGAAAGGTCAACCGGCAAAGAATCCTCAAATAAACCCATCAGTTAAGCGCTGCGACAACAGTATAAAACAAATAACATTCTCTCAAGTATGCATTAATTTTGATTGATATTTTTTTTTACCTTTTTGTATGTATAAAATTTAATATTATTGACTGTTCGTAGGCAAGAAGAATCTATAAGCTTTTAATTTCATGCCAATTCTATGGATTGAAGTCTAAAAAAATTTTTAGCACAGCCATCACCCAGTTTCTCATACCTTTTCTATGACTAGGTTACTCTAATGGTATACTTAAATCCTAACTACTCCTTGCCAATGGATTTACAGATTTTATGTTACGTATAAACTGTTCAAGGCGTTCCACTTTTTACACGTACATGCCAATTGACTTTTATCGCAACAACTTTTTTGAAAGACATAAAATACGTTTAAACGTGTTAAAAGGGCAGACGAAAATTATTGGTATATTATGCAGACTGATTTATCATTGATGAAATATATTTCAAAAGCACAACGTATCGATTTTCTTTTCACTTTTAGACTAATATCTTTTTACGTTGGACGAAAAAGAGTACATCCAACTTAGATTATTTATACTTAAGGCGTAGAGTGAAACAACTATAGATAGACAAACAAAAACAATAAAAGTATAAAGAGAGAGAGAGAGAGAGAGAGAGAGAGAGAGAGAGAGAGAGAGAGAGAGAGAGAGAGAGAGAGAGAGAGAGAAACTATGTGCGAGAGGGAGAGAGAGAGAGAGGGAGAAAGAGAGAGAGAGAAAGTGTGTTTCACAGTTGGTGTAAGAGAGAATAAGAGAATGACAAAGAACGACTGTACAGGTGGGTTAACCAAGGATAAGTAAGGGATAAGGAAAGGCATGAGGAGCAAAAATAGTAAAAAAAAAAAAAGGTTTGTTTGTTTGCTTGGTCGCTGCTAAGCATCAGGCGCCAGCAATATAAAGCTATTTTGTGGACGAGTCCCAAGAAAAAATGTGACAATTGTACGTGCAGCCGATCCAATTGTAGTGACACTCTCACCAGTAGGGAACGAAATGGAACAAATGCATTTTTAACCAACCGTAGGTTACGAACCAAGGAACTTCCGTTTGCAAAAACCAACGCTTAGCAGCTAGGGCCCGTTTCATCCTGTAAAAAAGGCACATAGCACGTTGTCAAATGAAACGAAATCTCAAAAAAGTTTAAAAACTGTTTATATAATAACAAGCACACACACACATATATAAAAACAACAAACAACAACAAACAAACAAAAAAAAGAACAACAAAAAACAACAACAGCACACATACACATTCAAAACATCAACAAGAAAAAATAACGAATAAAACAACGACAAACAAAAAAAACCTAAATAAACAACTGCGATCACAACAAAAACGATCCCAAAAACAACAAGCAACAACAAAAATAACTTAACAACTAACCAACCAACCAGCCAAACTTTTAACCGACAAGCAACAAAAAACTTTTTATCAATCCTTAAGTTAAAGTTAAAAACACCAGCAGTATAAGTGAAAATTATAATAATTTAACATCTTCCTGCAATCGGCATTACCACTCTAATTATACGTACTGTAGGGATCAGCGACTATATAAACCGATAACTATAGAGGATGGAGCACTGTCTCCCACACCAACAAGTACTACAGCCGTTCTTGCTTGAGTCGCCTGCTCTTCCAACACAACCATCATCATGAAGGGTGAGTTTTCTTATAAAAGAGATATGGAAACATAATTTAATTCTAAAATTGTCCTGGTGGAGCGCAAATGCCGATTTAAACAACTTGTGAGACAAAACTATTCGATAGTATATTTATGGCTTTTAAGCTACCAAGTTGTTAGCTTAGACCCTTAAAAACTTTTACCTATGCATTATACTAATCTAAATATGATGATACTACAAAATATAGCGTTTGTTCTCTTTGTCTGGCTTGCTCTTCCTGTCGCTAAACGTTCAGATAAGTACTGACCATTCTCAATGCTTGCTCCAATCTAATAATCCTATTTGTAAGGTCAATTCTCAGATTAATGATCTTATGTGTACTGCCCGTCTCAGTGTTTTCTATAGTTTTATGATCCTATGTGTACTGTCGATCCCCAGTGTTTTCTATAATTGAATGATCCTGTGTACTGTGGATCCCCAGTGTTTTCCATAGTATAATGATCCTACGTGTACTGTCCACCTCCGGTGTTTTCTATAGTTTAATGATCCTATGTATACCCTCGATTTTCAGTTTTTTCTATAGTTGATTGACCCTATGTGTACTGTGGATCCCCAGTGTTTTCTATTGTTGAATGATCCTATGTCTACTGGTCATCTCCAGTGTTTTCTATAGTTTAATTATCCTATGTGTACTGTTGATCCCCAGTCCTTGCCCTCGCTGTCTGCCTGGCCGTGCTTGTCGCTCTGGTCTCCAGCCAAGACGCCACGCCCAGCCCCCTGGTGATTGCCTGCAGCACACAGTGTAGCGGCCTCTGCGACATGCAGGCCCAGTTCAGCCAGCCCCTGGCCCAGTTCCTGGGAGAGATTGTGGGAACACTGGACACACTTTGTCGCCAGACCTGTGGACTCGCCTGCGGCCTCTTCGCGCTGATCTAATTCGGTCTTGAACAGCCAAACCTCGATCTTCTCCATTAAACCATCCTACATAGTTCTATGAGTTGTGTTTTCAGAAAGTCTATTATCGCCCAATAATTATGTAATAAAACTTTGCAAATAAATATATTTATTAATTAAGAACAACCATGAAAGGTCAATTGGCAAAGAATTATCAAATATACCCACCAGTTAAGTGCTGCGACAACAATATAAAACAAAGAACATTCTTCCAAGTATGCATTTGGTTGATAACATATTACTATCTTTTAAAGAGATAGGCGTCATAAAGATTTAACATTGAGATGTCTGCTGAAAAGGATACTTGCTAAATCAAAATTTGTCATTTTGAATGTGCAATATCTTCATATTCTTTACCTTTTTTGTATGTGTAAAATTTCATACCATCCACTGTTAGTAGGCAAGAAGAACCAATCAACTTTTAATTTCATGCCCATTCTATGGTTTAAAATCTAAAAGCAATTTTAGAAGAGCCATCACCCAGTTTTTCATAACGTTTGATGACTATGCTACTCTAATGGTATACTTAAATCCTAACTACTCCTTGACAATGGATTTTCAGGTTTTATGTCACAAACTTGTCAAAGCGTTTCATCTTCTTACTCCTATATGCCAATTGATTTTATCGCAACAGCTTTTTTTGAAAGACATAAAGTACGCTTATAAGTGTAAAAAGAGCAAAAGAAAATTTACTGGTATATTATGCAGACTAATTTATCATTGATGAAATATATTTCAAAAGCGTAACGTATCGATTTTCTTTGCATCTTTAAACTAATATTATTTTACGTTGGGTGAAAAAGAGTACATCCACCTTAGATTATTTATACTTAAAGCATAGAGTGACACAGCTATAGATAGACAAGCAAAAACAATAAAAAGTACAAAGAGAGAGAGAGAGAGAGAGAGAGAGAGAGAGAGAGAGAGAGAGAGAGAGAGAGAGAATGAGAGCGTGTGTGTCAGTTGGTGTACGAGAGAGTTAGAGAGAGAGAGAGAGAATAAGAGTGACAAAGAACAATTGAGAGTACATGTGGGTTAACAAAGGATAATCAAGGGATAAGGAAAGGCATGAGGAGAAAGAATAGCAGAAAAAAAGGTTTGTTTGTTTGATAGTTGCTTAGCATCAAGCGCAAGCAATATAAAGCTTTTTGTGAACGAGTCCCAAGAAAAAAATGTGACAATTGTACGTGTAGCCGCTCCCATTGTTGTGACACCCCAACAGTAGGGGACGAAATGGAAAAAATACATTTTCTATATATAATAAAAAGCACACACATACATAAACAAACAAAAACAAACAAACAAAAACAACAAAAAACAAACAAACACACAAACAAATAAACAAACTAACTAACAAACAAAACAAAAAAAACCCAAAACAACAACAACAACAAACGAACAAAACAAAACAAACACAAAACAAAACAAAAAATTAACAGCGATCACACCAAAACCGATCACAGCAACAACAAGCAACACCAGCAACAACTTAACAACTAACCAACCAACCAACCAACCAACCTACCTTTTAACCAACAAAAGCAACAAAAAAAAATAAGATTAAGAAAACTATGTATCAGTCCTTTTGTAATGAAACTGACGTTATAAATACTAGAAGTATAAGTGATAAATATCACATATTAACGTCTTTCTGCAATCGCCAGTACCACTTTCATTATACTTACTGTAGGGATCAGCGACTATATAAACCGATAACTATAAAGGATGGATCACTGTCTCCCGCAGAAACAAGCACTACAGTCGTTCTTGCTTGTGTCGCCTTCTCTTCCAACACAGCCATCATCATGAAGGGTGAGCTTTCTTATAAAAGACATTAAAAACAAAATTTAATTTTAAAACTGTCTTGGTGGTGCGCAAAATAATGCCGATTTAAACACGTTTTCGAGACACAACTATTCGATAGGGTAAAGAAATTGTAATGTTGAAATTGTATTAATTTAAAAAATTGAGAACATTTCTACAGTATATTGTACTATTCATTGCAGAAATAAGATTATATGCTGTTACGAAAAGGTCTTTTTTTTAAACTCGTAAAAAAAAATTCGAAAAAAGATTTTGAATATAGAAGTAGAAATAACAATTTTATCCAATCCAGACAGTGATAGTGAAAATTTGAGTTGAATTAACACCCAATCTCCAGGTAAATATTTAGAAATAGATTTAAGATGCGGAGCTTTCAATGCTGAGGAAGTTAAAAGTGAAATAAGTTAGGACCTCAAATTTCATTATCAACTATATTTTCTGGCTTTTAAGCTACCAAGTTGTTGGTTTAGACCTTTAAAACTTTAACTATGTATTATACTAACCTAAATATGATGATACTACAAAATATAGCGTTTGTACTCTTTGCCTGCCTTGCCCTTCTTGTCGCTAAACGTTCAGATAAGTACTGGCCATTCTCAATGCTTGCTCCAATCTAATAATCCTATTTGTAATGTCAATTCTCAGATTGGTGATCCTATATGTACTGTTCATACCCAGTGTTTTCTATAGTTAAATGATCCTATATGTACTGTACTTTAATTATCTTATGTGTACTGCCCATCCCCAGTGTTTTTCTATTGTTTAATGAGCCTGTGTATACCCTCGATTCCCAGTGTTTTCTATAGTTTAATGATCCTATGTGTACTGTCGATCGCCAGTATTTTCTATAGTTTAATGATCCTATGTGTACTGTCCCCCAGTGTTTTCTATTGTTCAATTATCCTATGTCTACTGTCGATCCCCAGTGTTTTCTATTGTTGAATGATCCTATGTGTACTGTCTATCCCCAGAGTTTTCTATAGTTTAAGGATCCTATGTATACCCTCGATTTTCAGTGTTTTCTATTGTTGAATGATCCTATGTGTACTGTCGATCCCCAGTGTTTTCTATTGTTTAATGATCCTATGTGTACTGTCGATCCCCAGTGTTTTCTATAGTTTAATGATCCTATGTGTACTGTCGATCCCCAGTGTTTTCTATTGTTTAATGATCCTATGTATACTATCGATCCCCAGTGTTTTCTATTGTTTAATGATCCTATGTATACTGTCGATCCCCAGTGTTTTCTATAGTTTAATGATCCTATGTGTACTGTCGATCGCCAGTATTTTCTATAGTTTAATGATCCTATGTAACTCCGCCAGGAAAAATAGCTAAGCTGCGTGACTTGCCTGTCCTAAGCCTGGGTAAAATAGGAAGGTTGGGCACTGAGTTTACACCCCAGTTCCTAACAACCAAAACCAAAACCCGTATTGGGACCTGGAACATCCGGACCCTTTACGAAACGGGCAGAATAGCCCAGGTAAGTAAAGAAATGAAACAGTGCAGTCTGAAGGTCTTGGGACCTTGTGAGACAAGATGGACTGGTGCTGACAGGAGAACATTGGTAGTTGGAGAGACCATCATATACTCAGGCCATGAAGATGGACATGTACATGAGCATGGAGTGGGGATGATCATAGCACCAGATACAGTAGGAGCATTGATTGCATGGGAACCTGTATCACCACGGATCCTAACAGCTAGATTCAACTCTCATTCAACATCCAATGCTATTACCCTACAAATGCAGCAAAGGAGGAGGAAAAGGAGGAATTTTATGAACAGCTACAGGCAACTTTCAACAAGGCACCTCGACGAGATATGAAAATTGTGATGGGCGAAATCAATGCAGAAGTTGGAATGGAAAATGCAGGTAAAGAATTGATCATGAAAAAGCAGGCGTAGGCACAAGAAATGAGAATGGGGCATTTTTTGTTGAGTTCTGCTCCTTCAACGACTTGGCACTTGGACGTACCATTTTCCCATTCACAAGGTTACCTGGACATCTCCAGATGGCAGAACCCAAAACCAGAATGACCACATCACCATAGGCAGGGAGTGGATGAGAAGCTTAAATGATGTAAGAGCAAAGCGAGGGGCAGATGCAGCCTCAGACCATCAACTGGTGATTGCAGTACTGAAGCTGAAGCTCAAAGCCTATAGAGATCAGGCGGATAGACCGGCACACAAGTTCAATGTACAGTATCTGAAGAACAAAGCTAAGGCAGAGAAGTACAAGGTAGAGCTGAAAAACAGATTTGATGTTTTGTCAGAACTGGATGAGGAAACTGTGGAAAATTACTGGCAAGAGATCAAGAAAACTTGGTCCTCAGCATGCCAAAAGGTCTTGGGCAAAAGAACAAGAGAGCTCAAAGAATGGATTTCAGCAGACTCATGGCATCTCATTAAGGAACGGAAGGAGGCCAAACAGAAAATTAACCACACACAGGACCAAGTACGTAAGGAGGAACTGCAGGATCAATACCGTGAGGTAAATCAAAAGGTTAAAAGGAGCACCAAACAGGATAAGAAAAACTTCATACACGAGCTGACAGAGGAGGCGGAAACAGCAGCAGGTAAGGGAGACACGAAACGTCTGTATGACATCACCCGCACCCTTTCTGGCAAGAACAGAAACACATCCTGCCCGATAAAAGACAAAGAAAGAAAAGCTATAACTTGCGACGCTAAACAGAGGGAGCGATGGGCGGAGCACTTCAAGAAGATTCTGAATAGACCCCCCCCCCCTGAGCCCCCGGAAATACCAGACGCAAGTGAAACCTTGGAGGTGAACATGAACCCCCCAACAAAAGCAGAGATTCGGAAAGCTATAAAGACCATGAAATCTGGAAAAGCAGCAGGCCCTGACGGAATCCTTCCTGAAGCTCTGAAAGATGACATCAACACATCTACTGACATGCTACAACCCTTTTTGCAGAAGGTCTGGGAAAATGAAGATGCCAATGGAACGGAAGAAGGGATACCTTGTAAAACTACCTAAGAAAGGAGACCTATCATCCTGTGGAAATTGGAGAGGCATTACCCTGCTGTCAATACCAGGCAAGATCCTGTCTAGAATCATACTGGAAAGATTGAGGACAACGTTGGACCAAACACTGAGAGATGAACAGGCCGGCTTTAGACAAAGGAAATCCTGCACAGACCAAATAGCTTCCTTGAGGAGCATAAATCCTTGGAGTGGCAGACAGCACTCTACATAATCTTTGTTGATTTTCAGAAGGCGTTTGACAGCGTGGACAGGGAGGTGATCTGGAAACGTATGCAGTATTATGGAACACCACACAAATTTATCAACATCATACGGAGGCTATACGAAAACTCTACCTGTCAGGTCATTCATGATGGAAAACTAACAGAGCCCTTCAAAGTAGAAAATGGAGTACGACAGGGCTGCCTACTATCCCCAATGATAGCTCTATATCTAGGTCTACAAACATTCGGGGATGATTCCCACATCGTCAATCCTTTATGCTGCAATGAGTAATCGAGATTTTGTTTTTAAATATAAATATCCAGTTAATGTAAAATTACAAAGAAGCTTAAAGTTCAATGAGACCCTGCTTTACTTTACTCAGTCTAGCTGCCATGTGCCTAGCAAAATCTAGTTTCTCCGGCCTCCAGTCGGCACTGGGTGTATTATTATTTTTTACTGCTGGGAAGCAGCTCCGGGTTCGGGTTTTTGGCGACAATTTTTCTCTCGGATAGCCTACTTTTAACGTTGCTTTATGAGCTTAAAGAATGCTTGGTAACACAGATAACTAATTATATTGGTGGATAAAGATTTGAATCATCATAAAAATAAAGATAGAACTTATAACTTTTAGTTTTAATTTGTTTTTATTCACCTTGAATAGAGGACGATAAAGAGGCATCCCTATCGTCTTCCAGCCACGACGATAACGATAGGCAGTCCAGGACGATAAAGCGAAACACGGGGCATTCAAACTTGACCCATATATAGGCCAGGGAACCCCCACCTATTCGGTAAGATTACGCAATCCGGCTGCGTATAATAGTAGCGTCTAGCTAGCGTCGTGGAAATCGCAAAGCCTGAATTGGGTGGATGGACCAGACAAAACAGAGGACGATAGGCTTGGTTGGTGTGTTGAACTTTTGAAGACGTAACCTTTACAAGCTTGGGTACCAAGGTTGCGTTTCCCATGCTGGTACAATCAACAGAAAATTGTACCATTTTTTTGTCAACTTTTTGTCATTGACACCGCATCATGCATGTACACCAGTATCTCTTATATTGAACTAACTGAGGAAGGTAGTCAATTGTTAAACTGTTAATTACGTAATCAAAAAGAGAAAGAGAGAGAGAGAGAGAGAGAGAGAGAGAGAGAGAGGGAGGGAGAGAGACAGAAAGAGAGAGAAAGTGAGGGAGAGAGAAGAGAAAGAGAGTAAGAGACCTTTGCTTGTTGAGGTAAATGTTTATGACATAATAATATCGTACTGTTTGCTTATGAAGTACAACCATCCCCAGTAAGGGGAAATGTGGTTACTACTTCTTGTACTCTCTACTTCTACGTTGATTGGAGATCGACACTAGATAGTTATAAGTCTTATGGTAGCGTTCCTAAGTGATCGTGCAATCCTAGAGAGTTTACACTCTGAGCTCGTTTGAGTATGTACAGTGAGGTTCAATGACCACTGCTCCCTAGCTATACTGTACAGCGGTACAAGACACACTAAGCGGCGGGTCGGTTGGTTGGTTGGTTGGGTTTTAACGTCCAACATCAGCAACTTAAAGGCTATATCGTGGACGGGCCCCAAGACGGACGTCTGACAATTTTATGTGCTGCCACACACGAGACAGGGTGGGGATACCATGACTCCTGTCTCAGCCGGTCACATTATACTGACACCGACCCAACCAGTAGGGATTGCAACAGCCAGGATTCGAACTCGGGACCTTTTGCGTCGGAAGCCGATGTTCTACCCCTGGGAAGCGGCGGGTCAAATTTGAGATAAACGGGTAAAACAGAGAGAGAGAGAGAGAGAGAGAGAGAGAGAGAGAGAGAGAGAGAGAGAGAAAGAGAGGGAGAGAGAGAGACGTTATGATTTTTTTTAACAATTAACTACATATAAAGAAATGAGATAGCTTCGTTAGAATTTCTTTTTTACATTTGTCGAAATTTTCGGCAATCGAAAGCGGCGGGTTCAAATAAACGGGTAAAGAACATCAAATGAGAGAGAAAGAGAGAGAGAGAGAGAGAGAGAGAGAGAGAGAGAGAGAGAGAGAGACGTTATGATTTTTTTAACAATTAACTACATATAAAGAAATGAGATAGCTTCGTTAGAATTTCTTTTTTACATTTGTCGAAATATTCGGCAATCGAAAGCGGCGGGTTCAAATAAACGGGTAAAGAACACCAAATGAGAGAGATAGAGAGAGAGAGAGAGAGAGAGAGACGTTATGATTTTTTTTAACAATTAACTACATATAAAGAAATGAGATAGCTTCGTTAGAATTTCTTTTTTACATTTGTCGAAATATTCGGCAATCGAAAGCGGCGGGTTCAAATAAACGGGTAAAGAACATCAAATGAGAGAGATAGAGAGAGAGAGAGAGAGAGAGAGACGTTATGATTTTTTTTAACAATTAACTACATATAAAGAAATGAGATAGCTTCGTTAGAATTTCTTTTTTACATTTGTCGAAATATTCGGCAATCGAAAGCGGCGGGTTCAAAGAATTGATTACTTCACCATACAAAACAATTAAAGATATATGTAGATCTAAATAGAAAGCGAAAGTGAGAGAGAAAGAGGGAGGCAGATACAAAGAGAGATGCAAGAACAAACCAAGTTAACATAGGTGGCACACAGAGAGGGAGAGTTTATAAATTGTCCTACCTTTTCAAGCGTACTATGTATTTCCTACTTGCTCATTGTACAGGATTTTGGTTGAACCTTTATCAAGGTACGTAAGCTTTTCCGCCTCGTCACGGCAATCCTGAATGGAAAGGTAGACCTTAAAACGACCTTCGGTGATTCTTTAAGTCTTGGGGCTGTACCATCTGAAATATGTCAATGAATAAACAAAAGTGAAGGCGTTAAAACTTGTAATATCTGTTTATTTAGCAACATTGTCTCAAATTTACATTTAAACTACAAATTACAATATTTATGAAAGTTGGACAGGGGAACATATTTTCCCAAGAATAGTTTTTGAGATTATAACAATTTTAATGTGTAATAAAATCTAGTGATCTAGCATCGGTATAATTATTAAACTAAAAGGGAGTTGTCAATATAAAGTTTGTGATGAATCTTTTCCTATACTGATCTGCGAACCAGAGATGTGCAGTATCCACCATGTCTAGCAGAAAGAAGAAGTGAGCTTGGCAACTGTGCGCTGGTGAACTGCTTGGTTGGTTCTTGGAACTTGCTGGTGTAGTTTTTCATAAACATGTTTACTAAACGCCTTATTGCATGAAGGGGCAGTGGCTGCTCAAGTTGAAAAAAACTGAACATGAAATATCCCACACAAACTGCAGTTCTTTGGTGTTCATGAAAAAGTGATAGAACAGGAGAACGAAATAGAGACACTGCTCAGAAGGATGAGATAGGCCGCCCCTGTTGATAGCATCAAAATATTTCCTGATGCCCTCCATCTCTGTGCAGTCAATGGACTCTGCGGACAGTTCAGGGTGATGATGTGCAAGATAGCCGGCTACATACAAAATGGCCATTTTTTCATCCCCTGAAATCATCCCGGGACTAAAATTTTCTGTCGTCATGTCCAGCAGCTCGGCCTCTTGGATGGTTATTAGCTTCAAACACAATGAACAGTTATGGCGCACACCATCCAACGTATTGATGTTAGGGCTTAAGGACAGAACAAGCTTTGCTCTGTCTAAGGCATGAGTATTTAAAACTTCTCTCAAAGTAATGAAGAAATTGCACCCTGCAGAGCGCCTAAAATTCCCAAAGTGATGTTCGAGATCATCCTGCTACCAAAACCCAAGACATACGAATTTGTGCCTAAAAGCTCTGTCTATTGACAGCAGGTATTGTGCCAGAGCTGACAAGCCTCGGCAGGTCCATGCGACG
Source organism: Elysia chlorotica (assembly GCA_003991915.1). Taxonomy (NCBI): domain Eukaryota; kingdom Metazoa; phylum Mollusca; class Gastropoda; family Plakobranchidae; genus Elysia; species Elysia chlorotica. Next base: position 20,783 of record RQTK01001819.1, read on the forward strand.
GCATCTGCAGTGTCTCTGGTAAACGTTTTCAATCTGTGTCTTCCAGAGGTCTTCATGGCTTGGGCCAGGTTTACCCATTCCTCTAGAGTTTGCCTAGCTTTTATTACTTTTTCTAAACTGTGGATTGCGATTCAGTCAGGCTCCCTAAGGCGCACATGTTGAGCTGCAGTTTTGCAGTTAAAAAGTTTCCACAGCTGCACAACCTTTTTAATGAACTGACTTGACGTTTCTAGGGCACATCTAGTTTGATCGCAAAGGACATTTAAAGCCAGGAATACCTTCTGTTTTTCCTGGTTCGAAGGGTTGACTGAGGATTTTGTCAGCTTAGACAGTTTCACACCTACGTCTGAATCCTCTATTTTGTGTAAGTCGGTGAGGGCTGACCAGTTTGCCTCTTATGTGCTACCTGTAGAGTCACAGGGATAACACAGGATTTTACTTTTTGTGTTACCCAATTGTTCCTTATATTTTTGAAGAGGTGAACAGTGTCGAATAGGAGGAACATAAAATGGCCTTTCACTTCGTTAAAGGGTGGGAAACTGGGCTTTCAGGGCATGGCAAGGAATTAATTCTGCGACAAATTTCTAGCCCCCAAAGAGCGTTTTAACCATGACACACAAAAGGGTCTTTGCAGTTTTTCCCTCCTCATCTGACGCATAACCAAGAAGCTGGCCACCTGAAACAAAATGTATTCTTACTATGTGTTATCAATTTTAAAAGTATTGAACAGTATTACAGCGGAATTGCGACAGAGGAAAAAAACCCACCCTATGACTATGAGCGAAAGTTAACTTCAATAGCAGTTAATTTATGAAATTCCACTGAAAACTTTTTTGTAATTTACTGATAGTCAAATGCAATGGAACCCAATTTCTGTAATTTACTGATAATTATATTGATCTAGTCGAATGCAATGGAACAAATCTTAGAGTGGAGGGGAAACTACAGACTAGAAACAGAATGTACATCAGGAGAATTATGAAATTGTCTTGTTTTAATAGAAAGAAAATACATGTATCTGTATTCTTTGTAATTGAAAAAGGTTACAAGCACATAGAAAGAAAATCTAAGCCAAAATAATTGAACGAAGTGGCTGCTCGTACGTGACCGTACGAATAGACGAGATTATAGGAGTACGGCACTCTCGCAGTCGCACCCACTTCTCGCAGCCTTCCATATTTGGTGCCGCGGCCGGAAACTAGTTCCTGTTTCCTTTTCTCTCCTTTCCTCTTTTCTGTCTGCAGGTGTCAGTCTCAGTCCTAGTTTTATCAGCGAACCACTAGGGTTATACGAGATCGAAAATGGCCAAATTTCAAGTCGACGATGAATTTGATACATTTGAACATCGAGAGCAGGGTACAGGAATTCTAAGAAAGCTAATAAGTGTGAGTGAAACTGAAAGCGGAATGGATACTTGTTTATAAAATTTGTTTATTTAAACATCTGGATATAGTCTTGCTTCAGTATTTGTAATATAACAAAGAATTTGTTAGCATGTAATCTCGAAGATCTTTTTACACCATCAGATACTTAATTTTAACAAAAATTTCCATTTTTGAATTTCATGAACTATTTATTTTTTAAACAATTTCCAAATTCAAAATTTAAAAAGCAAAATTTATCATTTGTCCACAGAAAGCTGATGTGCCGTAAAACAAACTCACCCACTCACTGTCCTAAAAAAAAGTATGCATTGCAATTGGTCATCATACACTACATTAAAAGATAAGCTTTTTGATACCCTTAATTTGCAATTTAACTACAATATATGCTACGCAAAAATTGAACAAAGTTAAAAATTCAATAACATAAATTTTGACCATATTCTAATTACTATTGTTGAATCACTCACAGTACAACTTATACATTATTTTCAGAATCTAAATTAATATCTAGTAGTAAAAAACTTATACAACTACATTTTTCAATTTTAGTTACTGGATACACGCCAATTGCACTTTAAAAAACGGTGTCTGTCTCACTCAACCCTTTCCACGAGCGAGTCAAAACACAGAACACCAAGAGCTAAATCATGGGAAAAGGAGGGGGTGGGGTGCAAACTGGTCTCCAGATCAGAAGTTCGGACGTTCAAATCCAAAGATCGCTAAATAAAGCACGCGGCCCAAATTGTCAGGCGTCAGTCTTGGGACCCATCCACGAGTATATAGTACTGCCGCTGATGTCAACCTGGTGCTGTCAAAATTGTTGATAAAACTATAGTTCAACAATCATCAATTCAGCAAATCTAATTAAATGTAACAGAAAAAAATACTTCTATGCAGTTATCTACCAAATCCATTATTCATAACACCGCATTGGCAAAGACTATATTCTACATCCTTTATTTCACAAGGGGGGGGGGGGGCATTAAACAGGTCGAGAGTGCCATATGAATAGAATTCTTTCTTCACGGGTCTGTACACCCATCAAAGGTTCTAGTCGCACCGCAGATCATGTGACCTCCCGCTGTTCGAGAGTGTCGTACTCCTAGAATCTCGTCTGCGCGTACGGTCACGTACGAGCAGCCACGGCCATAATTGAAATATGAGCAAAATCTTATTCTGTCACATATTGATATCTGTGGTTAAAAATCTAATGGGTTTAAAGATGGTTTTAAAACAATTATTAAATGTATTTAAATTCCACTCACCTGAGTATGCAATTGTTGCTTTTACATAGATCTCATCTACAATGAGGAAGCACGCCTTGCTCCGCTCATCCTGCGCTTTGAAAAAAGCCTCAAAGACTATGTTGTCCTCAAGACTCTTTGATATCCTTGTTAATTTTTGTAATGTTGGTTCTGAGGGAAGTGTGAGACTTGATCGCAACTGAAGGTAGAGTGCTCTTGACATAGCACACCAAGAAAATGCCTGACAGAGATCCTGTTGGTCATAGACCTTAGTGGTTTTTGGTGTGTGTTCATCTTCACTGTCACTATCACTACACAAAAACACCAACAACTCCTCTAACTGGCACCATTCATTTATGTATTCGTTCCTCAAAAAAGGAACTGATACCGCCTTAATGCCTCTTTAGGCTTAAAAAAACGTTGCTGCATACTCCAGGGCTTTGCATTTGCACAGTGAAAAAACAAGTGTAGGCAAAAACAGGTCCATTCCTTTCCTTACTAAACAGGATAACGTCCTGTTCTTCAACAGAGACGTAGCCTCTCAACTTGACAAGCGACACACATTTTTCAAAGAAATTTTCTGCGCAGCAGAAACGTTGCTGTTGTCTGTATATCTCCAGCTCAGCAACAGGGGGATTTCGAATAGAAGACAGGGTTTTGCCTGAACGGGGTGCGCAAGGTGCAGGTAGAACCTGCGACTTTGTTACATTTGGAAAAATTAAAGGTGGAATTGCTGGCACTAAATACTTATTTCTTTTTTTTTTTTAGAGGCACACCATCCGATCAGTGCAATGCGCAAACACAAATGTCTTTTGTAATGTTCTGCACATTTTTCTGTATTGGGAATTGCTTTTACCCATTTTAAGCGTTCATTGTAGTCTGCTGGGAATTTGAATGTGGATATTTTTCTATCTAACTCCCCAATCCTCTTTTCAGACGCATAGCCTGAACCTGCCACTGAACATTTGCGAGGCATTTTTATGTCCCAGTATCTGATGTAGACTATAGTGATAAGAGATTAATATTATAAAATACATACACATTTATGTAGATCACTGTACAAATTTTTTAAAACCTAGATAGAACTAGATATACACTTTCATAACTAACCACTAAAACTATGACCTTTTACTTTGTCTGACAATCTCAAAACAACACAGTTAAACACTGAGGATTGAAATTTATCCTCTTCTTCTTCCTCGGCATTACTGCTCAAATTCGACATATAATTAGCATGTTTGATTACATCCAGGTTTAGTTCACAGGCCTAGATGAATCTTAGATATTTTTGTAATTTACAATATTATTGTGGGCAATACTCTTTTAGAACTCAGCACTACTGTATTGATCTAATCTAGAATCTAGATTTCTAGTAACTGATCAAGGCCTTCAAAAGAATTTAGGACCTACAGAACACTAAGATTCACCATCAAGATTTAGATACTAGATCTATATATCAAGGGGTTGTTGAGAATTTATTAGATTTTTTATAATTATAGATCTCATTTGTACACTAGAGATTCTATCTAATTTAAACATTGCGAAATATGATCTAGAGACTGTATCTTGATTCTATCTATCTGGATCTAGTTGCCTCTTATTTCTCACGTTTGTTTCACCAAAATCACAGCACGAAAAAGACTAAACGTAGATATATTCCAATATTAGTGAAAAAATATATATCCAGATCTAGTATCAGAGCAAATGAGATATTGAACGAAAGCGAACAACAAAGAGCGTCTGACAACAATGGCGAGACTGCACTATGTGTACTGTGTAGACTAGTTCAAGATTACCGCGAAGGGCAGTCTGCTGGCCAATCGTAGGCCCACTCAGTTCACTGTTGTGATTAGGCTTCAGTTCCTGTATCCTCGGTCGCACCCCTTACACTTAATGTACTGTAAACCCAGGACAATTTACCCTGTAGATCAATAAAGTTTATCTTTCCTTATCTTATTTTACTATGATTGCCTCAGTGATGTAAAAAAAGATAGCATCATAAGTCCAATATGATTTTCCTGAATTATTTCAGAATTTGATGAAAAATTATCGGTAAAATCCTCAATCTGTGAAGAACTTATATCTAATCATTATACAAGCTTTCTATTCGTTATACGCTGTTGATTTAGGTCTGTTCGCACACCCTGTTATTGAGGGGCAAAGGAAAATTAAAGCCTTAGAGTAGATTTGCTTAACCCGGCATTTGAAAGTCAATGAATACAAAAGTAAAATGATGGTATTTAGAATTGGTGGGTATCTCAAACAAACAGAAAATAACAATTCAAAAACAAACTTTTAGGTAATGTAATCTATTATGGATATTTAGGTTTATTATTCTCATATAGACTATCTTGGTCTAAGTGTGTTGACAACCATTCTCACAAAGCTCTTGGTATTATGTACTATGTAAGACGCGGCAACCGTGTTTACACAATACATACGTACATTAGAGAGCGGACTCCTGTTTAACCAGTCAACAAAGAAAACATAAAAGCGTTCACGTGAACGTCCAATATGTTTTTGAAGCATACATTGCAAAATAAACACCTTTTCTTCTGTGCTCTCTTTATCCCTAAATCCTGCTTGAGCCTCAGGTGTAAGGTTGTTCAAATCTCCCCAAGACTTTAAACGACCATTAAATACGAGGGAAAACAGTTTTCCTAGAAAGTTTAGTAAATCTATGCCTCTGCAATTATTCACGTTGTTTGTATCTCCTTTTTTATCCAATGGAAAAATGGCAGAGTTAGACCACTCGTGCGGGTAGTTTCCGCTGGAAGAGACAATTGAAAAGCATGGTCAATAATCAAAAAACAAATTGTTGTTGACATAATTATATAGAACTAGGGAGGAATTCCGTCTGAACCAGTGGCTTTTCCTGCTTTTAATTTAGTGATGGCGCTTTTAAACAATTTCTTCTTTTTCATTATGAGCTTTCTTTTCTTTGGCTCTAAAGTGCTTTAAAATCTCGGAGTGCTCTGATATTCTAGTTCAGATGCTGTGTTAGTTTTATTTAACTCACAGATAGCTCTGTATTTTATTGCATTGATATCTACAAAAAAAACTAGTAATAAGATTAGAAAGGCAGAAACAAAAATCAATTGTTAGTTGGAAAATGTCTACGCAAGGATAAGTCAGTTTTTAGTAACACCAAACTCCCACTCAATCAATAATTTATCCACTCCACACGAAGCAATAACATCTTGCAACCTGCATAAAAAATAGAGACCTATAGGACATCTTTTTTTTTCCAGAGTACTGGATGTAAGTATGTGGCGTCCATCATGCACCATATATGAACATTTGACTTAAATGACCTTTAAATAAAAAAAAAATCAAAACTGTGACAAAAGTAAAGGGAAAAAAGGGAGGGACAAAGAGAGAGAGAGAGAGAGAGAGAGAGAGAGAGAGAGAGAGAGAGAGAGAGAGAGAGGTGGGGGGAGAGAGTCGGTAATGTCATTACAATTACTGATCGCCAAAGCTTTATTACCCCTTAAATTTCCGTCATTGTATAACAGTTATTTACGTAATAAAAATCCTCATTTTTCTTCTTCTTCTTCTTCTTCTTCTTCTTCTTCTTCTTCTTCTTCTTCTTCTTCTTCTTCTTCTTCTTCTTCTTCTTCTTCTTCTTCTTCTTCTTCTTCTCTTCCTCCTTCTCCTTCT
>RQTK01001820.1:5095-15457 GCA_003991915.1 Elysia chlorotica
AGTAGTAGTAGTAGTAGTAGTAGTAGTAGTAGTAGTAGTAGTAGTAGTAGTAGTAGTAGTAGTAGTAGTAGTAGTAGTAGTAGTAGTAGTAGTAGTAGTAGTAGTAGTAGTAGTAGTAGTAGGCCTAGAAGTAGTAGTAGCATCAGCAGTAGCAGCAGCAGCATCAGCAGAAGCAGCAGCAGCAATAGCAGAACACTAGCAGCAGCAGTTACTGTAATAGTGGGACAAATCATGATGTCCAAGGTTCAAGTCTCAGTCCACTTGGACACCTAGGGAACGTAAAATTAAAATTAATTTAATACTAACATATCAAACATTGCGCTTTTGAGCGGTTCTTATCTTATAAACTTAAAATTTCCAGCAAATGTAATATCATTATCGTTATACTTTATACATTATTCAGTAATAAAAAAACTTCAAGTATATTTTATTCATAGAAAAACTCTTTAAACTATAAAATATACAGAGAACAAATCGAAAAATTCAGCTAAGCAACTCCGTGTACATCTTTGTTGTACCTAAATACTTTGGTCCAATACTTAGTTCTCATGCAGTAATTCGGAAGTGAATGGATGAAATAGAAACTGAAAGTACTCTGGAGTCTGGACTAACCTTGTCCGTTGTTAGATCTATGTAATCACCAATACGCCCAAAAGAAGCCTCGAACTGTTCGAAGTTCTGTAGAGGCCTCAATCACTGTCTGCTTGCGGACAGCTTCAAATTATTAGATACCAAGTCATAGATGGTGATTTGAAATTAAGAATATGGATTTAAATACAAATTTAGAAAGTAATGTATCGCCTTTTAACTCTGAGATCTAGATCTAGACCTATTATTGCTAAATCGCGAAGAGAATCAGTAAACATCTTTCCCTTTTCAGTCCTCAACATACTGCACTGGTTTATATGGTCGGCATCATGTACCTTTTTCAAGAGCCGAAAATGAATTTAGAAATATATCCCATAGCCATTCCGCGATTCACAGGCATGATTTAAACTTATATTTAGAGCGGTTTTGGTCGGCCTCATCAGCTACATCTCTACTTGCCTACTTCCTCCAGCAACTGGTGCCATTCTTCCTTCCTTTGTTTTTATATCTCATTCCAAGTGTTACCACACTTTGCATTTACTTTTAATTCTCTTCCTAGATGTCACTCTCTCTTTCTCTCTTTTTTTAACTCTGTGTTCAACGTACATGTATTTTTCTTTCTGTCTGTCTCTCAGTCTTTCGTTATTTTCTCCCCTTTCGTTTACAAATCCTGTGATGCTTGCGTGTACATTTTTGTTTCGTTTTTATTTTTCAGCATGAAAGATGCCCAGAATCCCGCTGCGCAGATCGTTTGACATCATCAAGCTGGCCTACCATGGCTGTAACAACAGACCTTTCTTCCACATAGTTCTACTGAAGAACATCTCAAAACGAAATGCACCACCAATAGAAATGCTTGGAACGTACGATCCCATGCCAAACATGTTCAATGAAAAACTTGTGTCTTTGGATGTTGATCGGATAAAATTTCATCTGGCAAGTGGAGCAGCCCTCAGCAAACCAGTGGAAAAACTGTTGGGTAAGTCTTTGTGCTACTTAAACTTTGTTTGCACTGGCATGTACATGTGTAGCATCAGAAGCAGTGGTGTTGATATTGGTAGTTAAAATTCTACTCTACCTAATGGTTGAGTTCTGTTCATAAGTGCTGTAGGGAATGTATGGGCATGGCTGAAGCACTCAGTAATAATCAGTACTACCAAGTAGTGAATACAGTTTTGTAATCAGCAGTTTTGAAAGAAATGATGGTAGTTGTAGCAATAATGCTCGAACCATCCAGTAAAATATACATGTGATATACAATGTACTTAAGAATTGCTTAATTTCGAAATTTATTTTGACTTTCAAATGTTTTTCCTATTTACTTTTTGTGTCGAGGTTACACTTATAGTTACATGTACATTTATGGGATTATATCTATTTAGTATTAGAAAAAAATTAACGTTAAAATTTTCTTTGACTAGTTTGAGCTCCTTCAATTGTTTTCACATGTACACAGATCCCTTCACCTTTTTATATGTTAGAATTATAATTTTTGAATACTTTAACCCCTTGACTGCCGATGGGTTTGTAACGCCCTGTGCCGGGGAGTAAATTACTATATATAGACCTTTATCTGAAATCTAGATCTAGATCTAATTCTAGGTCTAAATCTTCATCTTCGGGTTCATTACCATCGTAAAGATCTTCATCATTGCTATCAGCATCGTTCAACACTTCCAAAAGAGCTTGTGAAGTTGATAAACAAGGCCTAAACCTTTGCTGAACAGAGTGACAAAACTCGGACGCTATCTTCTCTCTATCAGAAGGATGAATAAAATTCATTAAAAAAAAAGGTTCGCAAAGTTTTCCAGACAAATGCAGTTCTGGTCAAGGGGAAACCACTGTAGTAATACACAGTGCTATTTCCAAACCAGTAATCTCCCATTTTATAGAAAAAAATCGATGACGAAATTACCCCGAGTGAGGTTCGGGGCATAGGCACACAGGGTCGCCATTGTACCCCGAGTGAGGCTCGGGGTAGGGCACTGAAGGGGTTAATAACACTTGAAACTCTTGTATTAAAACTCCCACTGGCACTTTCCATGTTTTTAAGGTCTGAGTGGCCTCCTCCCCGTCCACCCGATGAGTTACATCACAGCCAAGCGGAACCGGCAGAAGCAGGAGGCACAGGCGGAATCTCAAGCACAACCAGCAGAGGACGGGAAGTCTGAAGAGTCTTGATATGCAGAGTTGCTGTGTTTGAATTTATGTAAATACTTTTTTGGGGAGATGATATAGATTAAACATGAATATTATTGTATTATTTGTACTTTGCCAATGTCATTGTCATTACCAGGGCACAAATTCCAAGGCTGCGCTTTGGCAATGTCAGTGTGATTGATTTTGTACATTGTATTGATTTGTGTGGTGTGTGCATGTGTCTTGAAAATGTCAATAATCGTTTGTGTATCAATTTGTGTTTTTTGTGTATGTGTCTTGAAAATGTCAATAATTGTTTGTGTATGAATTTGTGTTTTTTGTGTATGTGTCTTGAAAATGTCAATAATTGTTTGTGTATGAATTTGTGTTTTTGTGTAAGTGTCTCGAGAATGTCAGACATTGGTTTTGTATTAATCTGTGCAGTGTTTGTGAGAGAGAATGTCAATTCATGTAATTGGTTTTGTATTCATCTGTGTGACTGTGAGGAGATGTCAGTGATTGCAGAAATACTATCAAGCCTAAGGCTGTAGAAGGGGTAGTAAATTGTCTTGCCTGATCTTTGATGTTGCATTGATCTATGTAGCTGGAAAAAAAAAAAAAAAAGTTCGGGGGTACGGTAGCCCTGCGGTAGAACATTGGCAGGAGGTCCATGGTTTAAGCACTTGCGATTTTGCGCCCCTACTGATTGGATCAGTGTCAGTATAATGTGACAGGCTGAGACAGGAGCCATGGTATCCCCGCTCTGTCTCGTGTGTGGCAGCACATAAAATTGCTAGACGTCAGTCTAGGGGCCTGTCCACCATATAACCTATGTAGTGCTGATTTTGGACGTTAAACCAACTCAACAACATCTAAAAAAGTAATAATTTCATTCAATTACAGCTGCATTATGATTAACTGCCTATCAATTTTAGTGACATTCACTTCTTGACAAAGTCTCCATTACTTCTTGGATTGCATCAGCTACATTTTCTTTTTTTTTTTTTTTTACGTCGTCCAAAATAATCGCACAAAAAAAACAACCAACAACATGTGTGAATGGAGAAAATATAACCTTCAATAAATTTTGTTTACATGTTCAATGAGGCCTACAGCCACACAGAACATGTTTAAATGGTTATTTCAATCCTACTCACTAAAAAGAGGCAGTTCGATGCTGGAAACTGTTTTGAATTCAGACACCTTCATCGTCGTTCGCTCGACAAGTAATGTATCTCAAAAGTGTTCATTCTTAAGTCTCAGATCCTTCAGTTACAATACAGCCCATGTCAAGTTAAGTGCAAAAATCAGGTTCCATTTGTGGTTCTGCTTTTCTGCAATATATACACACAAGTTTTAGTTGTTTATTTTGCATACATGTGCAGTTAAGATTCGTTGAACCCTTGTAATGTTTTTTGGTTCCTTGAGAATAAAACAAATGAATGAAAATCTATCATTATGGTTGCTCATTGTCACTTTATGAATCTTTCAAGAAAAAAAAAAACATCAAGGAAAATGAGAGACACAGAAACTGTTTAGGACATAGTATAACATTAACAGGATAAATTCCTCATCCATAATTACATGTAACTTTTATGAATGCAAATTCCCTTTTTACAAAGCTATTTGAACACATCATATCAAACTAAACATCTCCCCCCCCCCCCCCCCCCCCTCTTTTTTTTCCTTAAATTATCTTCTTCACACAATAGAACAATATAGCTTGAGGCATTGTTAAAATGAGTGGATTTTTGTCAATCATTATATCTCATGAATAAAATTCATCCCAACATTTTTGTATTCAACTTTTGAGTTGGGCAAGAGCCACTCTGTGAGCAAGGCGAAGTGAAGCGGGAACATTAAATATAATAATAAAGAGATGACTGGCCACATCGCTAGCGAAGCGATGCGAAAAGATCCATGGCGGAGCAGTGCGAGAGATTGTACCATTTCCCTTAGCTCGCATTGCTGGGATATCACTATCAATTTGGTTGTTTTTCTGGTGCACACAGTCTACACACGTGTTGTTGTTGTCACTGTCAGCAAGCTTCTGTTGTCTTTCTGAAGTTTGTAGTCCTTCTTTTGATTTTATCCTCAATCAATATGTGAGGACGAAAAAAGGAATAGCGACTCATTCGAAAGTACTTGTATACGCAACGGAAAAATGTGCTTTCGTCGTTAATTAAACTCCTAGTCAAATGGTGGAAATCACCATGTTCTTGCTGCATTCGATCGATTGGATGCACCCATAATTGTCTTTCTTTCTCCTTCGGATAATCATCATCAAGAAGCAGCAGCAGTGTTAGTCTTTTCCTATTCATCGTCAAATGGAATGACAGCCTGTGCAAGAAGTGAAGCCTGGATCTGCTTTGATTCGCCCGCTGTCCTTGCTCTCGGTTAGGCCGCTTGAACAAATCGCTTTGCTTTGAGTCTCTCCCAGAGTGGCTGTTGCCTTACTCCTCACCATATATTTAAACTGGAAAGTGCTGCGGCTGAAGAAGTGATTATTTTAATGAGTGCTCATCCTTTTTCTCTATGCTCACTCTCAGTGTGTCGGTGCACAGTGCTTCACTGAGTTTTACCGAGTCTCCTCTATCTCAAAGACCTCACCACAAGCTTCAGTAGAGTTTCCTAAGTCAAGCTGAAAGTCTTGACAACAAATTTCTGTACTAACCAACTCTGACAAACCTACACAAAACAAGTCATCTCAGTCAGGACTTTCTATTTGCTGCCAAAAAAAAAAAAAGAAATTTGATGGTACCTGTAGGCCTACATGTAATTAAAACAGCAAGAACGACAATAAAACATTAAAAAAGAAACGCAAACACACATAGTCACATGAAAACAATTCAACTTCCATGTATGGCACTAAGACAATCTATGATTGTTAACGCCTATAATAGTTATGTTGGTGCATTACATATACATGTACTTCATCTTGTACTGTAGGCTAGAGAAAAGGGTTTTCCTCAACACGGGCGTAAGAATAACTAAACTGTCTTGATGAGAATAATCACGTCGCGCAAATTGTGCTTATAAACATCGATGTTGTGTTTATAGCTTTACAGTGCAAGGTGTAGCTTGATACCGAAAGCGAAACTAGAGTTGACCCGTGATTTTGTGTAAACAATTTGGTTGTTAGTAGGGTAAGATAAAGTTTATTCAGCAATTTTGTTTATACTTGAAATTTGTATAACATTCAAACATGTAGATTATGAATACCTAGATATAATGTAAACATTCTTTATAGTTTTCTTGATCAGAAATATTTGTCTGGAATTTTGCTCATGCTTCTAGATCTACTTTGGTAAAATATCGAGATCTAGATCTAGGTAGTCTAGAATAGATCTAGATCTAGAGATCAAGCATTTTAGTTTAGATCCATTATGTTAATTTTTGTGTCATAATATCCATATTCATGTCCAAAATTCACGATTATTAATAATAGTGTAATAATTTTAAAAAATGCAAATGCTACCTAGATGGCATGGAAGCAATCATAAAGCCCACCTCTCTACTCAAAACTCCTTTGCCCTCCCTCTCCCATGTTTGGGGAGGCTAAATGTTTTGGCCAACTTTACATTTTGTCTTGCACAAAAGGATGGAAGGGTTACCAGCAATATTCAGATATGTGAAAAATCTTGTCATTGCTAGTGAAAACTTGATTCAGCTTTTAATGGGACACCCTGTTGCTTTCCCCCCTCAGGCTGCAACTGCTATATGAAAGTGAATACAAGTTTGTCTCTGACGTCTCATATTTTAGTTCGCTCTGAGAAAGATACACTTGCCTGCAACAAACTGTGCTGAAAGCTCTAATGATAATTATGTATTGGCCCAATAATTGTGTAGTTTAGTTTTCATGACGGTGGGTATCTATCTGATTGAACTAATTTAACATTGCCGAAATAGTCAGCTTCATAACTTTTTAAAGTTGTTGTGACTGTGTCATGCCTAAATTTGCCAATGCTGGACTTGAACTGGTTGATCCGTCCAACCTTCTTAGGGGTTTGGAAAATGATGATGGACGATGCAGACCCAAATTAGGAGGGTGATTGATGATTATTTATGAACCGCAACAGGGAATATAAAATGAATGGGAGACAGGGTAATATTTTCTAAGACCAGAGCTATAGGGAGGGAAGTGGGGTCTTGAAATCCTCATAGTAGCTTCCTCATTATATAAGAAGGAATTCCTAGAAGAAAGGGATGCAACACCCACAAGGAGCAATGGAAGGTTCAGGGGATGGGAAGGCTTGGGTGATTTGGGGTAACCAGAGGTACAGAGACGGGTGTTATTGCCATGGAAGAGGGAGGAGTGTGGTGAAAGTGTATCGTGAGTAGGTTGTGAGTTGTGTTCTAAAGGCTTATATGCCTAAGCCTAGAGAAATATGATGTTGTGAGTGAAACTTTTCAATGGCTGTAGATCTAGTCAGTCTTGGACTTTTTGGAGTGTCTTTTGTCTGGAGTGGATCAACATCTACCTCGGGATACAGAACTGCCCTGGCTGCTCATGGAGCATAGGTCTAGAACTTTCCTTCTACTACTTCTTCTTGTTCTCTCGGCGCCTGAATGCGACACTGTGAACGCGGCCACCACATGGATTTTGTGCAGCTTTAGTTCCACTCTTGTTTTTCTATTCTATAACATTCCCAGTTTTATGACTCAAATAAAACTTATTTGACCAGATATTCACTTCACGAAATTCTTGGTGCATGTACTTGTCACCTTTTTCAGGGACCAACATGATCCTGCATGATTTTAATCCTTAACTATATTTCAACTTTGCCAACTTTAAAACATAAGTGTGTAGTTTTGCCGAGGGGATGGGACTCACTAGAGCCAACCCGACTCTGGGCGTGTCTGATAAAAATACACTTGGTCCTTCAGATTGTGTTTCAACGCACCAAAATAAAAATTGACAATCCCAGATACTTGTGTAATCAATATATGTAATCAAATCACAGCCTAACTCAGAGGATTGAAACAAAACGCAACAAAGCTGATTCAACAAAGAGGGAGAATTCGAGGAAGTAAATGAATAGGAAAAGCCATTCTGGCATTTATACGTCAGATTGATAAAGGTCAGGGCAAGGTGTGCCATGACTTAAAATAGTTTTAACTGAAATGTCAAGGCAGTCGTGTTGGGCAGTGAAGGTTTAAACTAAGAAATAGACTTTTGTCAACAAATACTTTAGGGGCATCCTATGTTGGACAGAGGTAATTATAAATACTGACCTCAATTAGAGATCAACAAAAAGGAGTCTATAGTACCAGTTAGTGTATAGAAGACAATATAGTATCAGTTAGTTAATAAGAGACATTAAAGCTAGAACACCCACTAAAAAGACCAATAGAAAATATCACCTGAAACAAGACACATAATCCACCAGAAAAGAGATTGACTGGAAGATCAAAAGTGATGTGGAGAAAGGAACTGGAGGCTGAGGGGCAATAATGGTCAAGGGAAAGGAGAGAACTGAAGGTCCTAGCACGGGGGAGAATCAAATGAAGAGATTTTCTTGGTGGCCTTCGAGCTTTGCATGGAGCTGAAGAGCAAGGAGAAGTTGACTTTGTCTTCTCTGTCTAGTATTAATTATTATGGATACTCATCTTACTAAGGCAAGGATGTCTGTGAGCTTCTCATACACTGTCTGTTACTAGTGTTCGCACTTGTAGTACTCTCAAATCATGACAACAACATGATTTACAGAGAAACCATTCTCTCTTATTCCATAACTCTAGTACCATTAACCACTTAAAACAGTAAACTACTAAACTTGTTAAAAATACTGTGGTATATTTGTCTGTGCCTGTACCTCATATCAAATTATGGGTTGTTTCTTAGAGGTGTGTTATTTCAAACCTCATATCAAATTATTGGTTGTCCCAATCATTCTTTAAGAGGTGTATTATTTCAAACCTCATCTCAAATTATTGGTTGTCCCATTCATTCTTTAAGAGGTGTGTTATTTCAAACCTCATCTCAAATTAATGGTTGTCCTAATCTTTTCTTAAGAGGTGTGTTATTTCAAACATGACATTGAGATGTTATAGGGGATCAGGATAGCTTAGTCGGCCAAGCACATTGCCTCGTTCATTAACCGATTTGTGCATTCTTGTTTCTTGACATATATTCTGTAATCTGTGCAGACATTTCTCATTTGACTCGCCTTCTTTCTAGGTTTCCTAAGTTCTGAAAATATTATACTTCAGAGTGAAGTATGAAAAGCTTTAACTAAGTGGAAAAAGCGCATGAATTCTCTGTAATGACCATGTATCCTAGTCTCCATGCAGAGGTCTTACACTGCAACATACGCGGTTTAGAGTTTGTATTAATACTGAATCACATTATTCTGGCACTAGAACTCTCTCCTCTGAATGGAATACATGTTTGGAGGAAAGTTTATGGTAGCTCAGTCAGTTACTGATTTTGACTGATAACAGAAGGTCCATGGTTCAAAGATGAGCAGGTGCCCCCTTCTCTGTATACGGTTTTTCAGGAAATATTGGGTTTGTTAAACTCATCAGATATAAATAACACGACTGACTGGTAGTGGAGAAGATAAAGAAAAGACTGACAGACAGAGAGGGAATGGAGTCAGATCACTGACAAGCGTGAGGCTGGTGCCTCCATCAGTCCAAGTTTTCAGTGCTACCAGTAGCCAAATTGAATTGGGAGATGAGAAAGGGGGTTTGCACGGCTAGGGGTTAATACTATAGACTAATGAATTGTAGGCCTTTTAAGACATGGTGGTCCTTATTTCTACAATTGTGATCTATAGTATAAGTAAAATTTGTAACTGCCACTTGCATATATTTTCCAAATGAAGTTGCATAATTTGATTTTGGCTTAAAAACTTGCATTGTGTCTTAAAAAACCCACCCACAAACAACAAATTCTGTAGGGCCAAGATGTACTATTTTTTGAAGAAGTAGTGGAAGTAGTAATACTATTGGAAATGTATGTTTTTCTTAATACCTGCAAAGCTTATATATTTTTCATTTAAATAAATTACATGTATGCCAATTTTTACCTAATGAATGAATACTAATCAAAATAAGGCACTGCAGAAAATATTTGCTGTGAAAGCATTTTGCATATTGAAGATATTTCATTGAAGTAGTGACTAGATTTATTTATCTTAACAACCTTGAGTGTTATCTATCTTGGCTGTCTGATAAAGCCCTTTTCTCAGGTTTATCATTCTTATCTGAGAAGATACATTCAAGCTTAAATAGTTCCTTACCGTTGACCATCACTGTGAAGGAGAAAGTCTAAGAAACCCTTTCTTGCTATGTTGACAGTGATATAGAGACATATATAAGTAAGGCAGTTCATTATGCAAGCCTAGTTTTGGTAATATTACCTTTTTCTTAACACTTTCTGTTATTATTTTATTGTACATCGTTTGGTTTAACTTTAAAGATATCTAACCATCTCCAGTGTTTATCTTTTTGTTTAGGGATTAACAAAATCTAACATAAATTTTAAAAGAATAATTTGACCGTTTTAGTTTACCTCTATCTTCTTCTTCTTCTTCTTCTTCTTCTTCTTCTTCTGCTTCTTCTTCTTCTTCTTCTTATTATTATTATTATTATTATTATTATTATTATTATTATTATTATTATTATTAT
>RQTK01001820.1:26515-38922 GCA_003991915.1 Elysia chlorotica
TCTCTTCTCTCTGTCTCTCTGTCTCTTTCTCTCTCTCTGTCTCTCTCTCTCTCTCTCTCTCTGCCTTTCTGTCTCTGTATATGTATAAATTAATTTCGTTGAAGATTGGACCATATAAGAACAATCAAGCAATCATTTCCATTTTTCCCCTTAAACAACAACACTACAATGTTCACACTAGTTTTGTCCATTAGGTTAAAAAAAAAAAGCGAGAAACAGCATGTTTGGAGGAACATTTCACTGGCATTCTTTCAAAAGTTTATTGCATATACCCGTTAATAAAAAAAAATAATAAACATGAGAATGAGGTTTATTCAAATTACTTATTACTACTACTACTACTACTACTACTACTACTACTACTACTACTACTACTACTACTACTACTTGTGACCGGCTGAGAGAGGAGTCATGGTATCCCCGCCCTGTGGCAGCACATAAAATTGTCAGACGTCCGTCTTGGGCCCGTCCACAATATAGCCTATATAGTGCTGCTGTTGGACGTTAAACCAACCCAACCAA
This sequence comes from Elysia chlorotica, assembly GCA_003991915.1. Taxonomy (NCBI): domain Eukaryota; kingdom Metazoa; phylum Mollusca; class Gastropoda; family Plakobranchidae; genus Elysia; species Elysia chlorotica. Next base: position 27,038 of record RQTK01001820.1, read on the forward strand.
CCAACTACTACTACTACTACTACTACTACTACTACTACTACTACTACTACTACTACTACTACTACTACTACTACTACTACTACACCCACTTACATGACTGTAATGACTGTGCCCTTAGCAATCTCAATTCTAATCATGTGACAAAATCTAAACTGAAATCACATGATCAACCTGATCCAAACAAGATGGCGACCCGCACAATATTTACGTTTTCTGCGACTCTGTGTTTGTTAACTTTTTTGTTGTCAGAATCTGAATCTTTGAAACAGGTATGGGGACATTAGCGGATTGGAATATAAATGAAGCTAGAATTTTTATACTTGTAGCATTACATTTTAGGTCTGGCTGCGATTATTCCCAGCCGGCCTGCCAAGACTAAAACGTATTATTTTCATCCTGTTGTTTTGTTTTTAATCACTGAGAGACAGCCTGTTGTCTATTTTATTCATTCTTTTAGAGACATCCCTTTCCCTAAGAACATGAATAGATCTCTAATCTAGATTAGAAATAATATAAATTAGTGTTCGCGGGCCCTGCTGGATATTTATTTATAAATACATAATCACTATGTTTTGGATTTGATGGTAGACATAGAATTACACTTAGATACCGTAGGCCTAGATCTATATGATCTATAATACTTCTAAGAGAAGTAGATCTAGATCTAGAACTTCTAAGAGAAATAGATTTAGATCTAGAACTGAAATGGTGTGGAGTAAATAAGAGGCTACTACAAAACACCATAAGGGGGTGAAGTATGCTAAAATGTGCTTTTCTAACTACAGTTCAACTCGGGATCAACAAGCTATCTCGTTAATTATTTATAGTTTGTTGGTATGGTTTGTTGAAACCATGTGTTGCTCATAACTGCCAATACCACATTTCATTTACATTTCCGTACCAAGGTGGTGTTGAGCCAATCACACCCAAACCATCTACCTACAACTTTCCCAACCATACAAGCACACACACTCACTGAAACAAACTATTCAAAAAGTAACAAGATAGCTTGTTGATCCCGAGTTGAACTGTAGTTAGAAAAGCACATTTTAGCATACTTCACCCCCTTATGGTGTTTTGTAGTAGCCTCTTATTTACTCCACACCATTTCAGTTCTAGATCTAAATCTATTTCACTTAGAAGTTCTAGATATAGGTCTACTTCTCTTAAAAGTATTATAGATCATATAGATCTAGGCCTACGGTATCTAAGTGTAATTCTATGTCTACCATCAAATCCAAAACATAGTGATTATGTATTTATAAATAAATATCCAGCAGGGCCCGCGAACACTAATTTATATTATTTCTAATCTAGATTAGAGATCTATTCATGTTCTTAGGGAAAGGGATGTCTCTAAAAGAATGGGAACAAAATTAAATCACACCCAGGCTGTCCCTCGGTGGTTAAAAACAAAACAACAGGCTGGGAATAATAGGCCTACGTTTTAGTCTAGGCAGCCCGGCTGGGAATAATCGCAGCCAGACCTAAAATGTAATGCTACAAGTATAAAAATTCTAGCTTCATTTATATTCCAATCCGCTAATGTCCCCATACCTGTTTCAAAGATTCAGATTCTGACAACAAAAAAGTTAACAAACACAGAGTCGCAGAAAACGTAAATATTGTGCGGGTCGCCATCTTGTTTGGATCAGGTTGATCATGTGATTTCAGTTTAGATTTTGTCACATGATTAGAATTGAGATTGCTAAGGGCACAGTCATTACAGTCATGTAAGTGGGTGTAGTAGTAGTAGTAGTAGTAGTAGTAGTAGTAGTAGTAGTAGTAGTAGTAGTAGTAGTAGTAGTAGTAGTAGTAGTAGTAGTAATGAAATGAGGTGTGCCCTTGCTTGCTCTAACAATGATGCTCGCGGGATCCAGATTGAAGCTCCTGAGACATGTAGATTATGTGTCAATCACACAGTTGTGTGGTTGTATGAGGACATTTCCTAGAAAAAAAATTAAATGAAAAGTGCAGAATGACAAGAGAGAAAAAGAGGGAGGGAGAGACAGACAAACAGCGAGAGAGAGAGAGAGAGAGAAAGAGAGAGATATAAAGAAAGAGAGAGAGAGAGAAAGAGAGAGAAATTAATGAGAGAGAGAGAGAGAGAGAGAGAGAGAGAGAGAAAGAGAGAGAGACCTTTATTTATTTATAATTTTCCACCGACATCACGGTTCCTCTGAAAGTGAAAAGGGAAAGTAAGCACCACTACCACCACCACTACCACCAGCACTACTACCACCACCACCACCACACCACACCACCACCACCACCACCACATGATTGTAATGACTGTGCCCTTAGGCAATCTCAATTCTAATCATGTGACAAAATCGAAACTGAAATCACATGATCAACCTGATTCAGACAAGATGGCGACCCGCACAATATTTACGTTTTCTGCCACTCTGTTTTTGTTAACATTTTTGTTGTCAGAATCTGAATCTTTGAAACAGGTATGGGGGCATTAGCGGATTATAATATAAATGAAGCTGGAATTTTTATACTTGTAGCATTACATTGTAGGTTTGGCTGCGATTATTCCCAGCCGGGCTGCCTAGACTAAAACGTAGGCCTATTATTCCCAGCCTGTTGTTTTGTTTTTAACCACCGAGGGACAGCCTGGGTGTGATTTAATTTTGTTCCCAGCCTCTTCTTTTTTAATTTTGTGGGACAGATTGACTATTGTCTATTTTATTCATTCTTTTAGAGACATCCCTTTCCCTATGTTTATGTCTTATGTGATGGATATTAGACAGCCAGGCTGTGAATTTTAAGTATTAGATCTAGGTCTATTACCAACCTGTACAGCTGGTAAGACATTTTTTTATTACTAGTCTTTTTTTCTGAATCTTGTGTCGAGTAGTCATGAGCAACATGAATAGATCTCTGATATAGATCGGCTTAGTAAAATACACTCTAGAAATAATATAAATTAGTGTTTGCGGGCCCTGCTGCATATTTATTTATAATCACTCTGTTTTGGATTTGATGGTAGACCTAGAATTACACTTAGTTAGGCCTAGATCTATATGATATATAATACTTCTAAGAGAAGTAGATCTAGATCTAGAACTTCTAAGAGAAATAAATTTAGATCTAGAACTGAAATGGTGTGGAGTAAATACGAGGCTACTACAAAAACACCATAAGGGGGTGAAGTAGGCTAAAATGTGCTTTTCTAACTACAGTTCAACTCGGGATCAACAAGCTATCTTGTTACTTTTTGAATAGTTTGTTGGATGTATGGTTTGTTGAAGCCATGTGTTGCTCATATCTGCCAATACCACACCTCATTTACATTTTCGTACCAAGGTGGTGTTGAGCCAATCACACCCTAACCATCTACCTACAACTTTCCCAACCACACAAACACACATTATATCAGTGCTGGCTTGTGGGAGAAGTATAGCTTTGAGGTTTTACTGCAATAAAAAAGCCAAGATATATATACCTTCAAGGTACCTTTGAAGTCTTACTGCGACAACAAAACTAAGATATATAATACAAATTATGAATATCTTAGTTTTTGTTGTCGCAATAAGACTTCTTTGTCGTGGCAGTAAGACCTCAAAGGGAAATTGCATGACTATAGGTATCATAGCCAATGCCCCCTTTAGGGATCATGTTAGTGCTTGGCGTGTACATGTAAATTTGTTTAAAAAAATGTTTTATGGATTACCTTTCTTTCAGCCAACGTTTGAAATTGACTATGAAAATGACACCTTTATGAAAGATGGAAAGCCCTTCCGTTATGTTTCTGGAAGTTTCCATTATTCTCGGGTGCATCCATTTTATTGGAAGGATCGTCTCGTAAAAACAAGAGCAGCTGGAGTGAATACCATTCAAGTGTATGTATCATACGGGGAGAAAAAAATTATCCATGAATGTGAGACAAAACAGAACAGAAATAACTAAGAAAAAACACCAAAAACCATGAATGTTTGATTTGAAAATTTGGTTTTGTTGAGGGGGGATTGGTTTCTACTTAGCTCCATAGATGCATAATGAAGATATGTGCTTGCATGATAATAACCATAGGCGTGAAAGTAGATAAAACCAAGGAGATATTATTTTATGAGAGAAGACATCTCATTATTAAAAAGTAAAGCTAAAGAAAGTAGTAGCATTTTTACCTTACATAATAAAAGATAATGCTTTTCATAACTAGTTGACTCATCTTTACTGTATTTAGGCCATTGAAAGTTTGATTATCACTGAGTCACTAAAAGAGAAGCTCACTTACAAAATGTAAATTTAGAATGTTTTGGAACTGACATCCCATATATATATATAACCCTACACTCCAGGTACGTGCCGTGGAACGTCCACGAGCTGACCTCGGGCAAGTTCTCCTGGGACGGAGCGTCGGACCTGCCCCGGTTTCTAACTCTGGCCCAGGAGGCAGATCTGGCTGTCCTGCTCAGGCTGGGGCCGTACATCTGCGGGGAGTGGGAGTTTGTAAGTGTTTCCCCGACCAAGCTTGTTTATGATAGTCTGACATGCCGTACATCTGCGGGGAGTTTGTAAGTGTTGCCCCGACCAAGCTTGTTTATGATAGTCTGACAAGCCATAAATCTGAAAAAAGAAAAAATTAGTAAGTGTTAACCCGACAAAGCTTGTTTATGATAGTCTGACAAGCCATAAATCTGAAAGGAGAAAAAGTAAAAAATAGTAAGTGTTAACCCGACAAAGCTTGTTTATGATAGTCTGACAAGCCATACATCTGAGGGGAGTAAAAATTAGTAAGTGTTACCCCGACCAAGCTTGTTTATGATAGTCTGACAGGCCGTACATCTGCGGGGAGTGGGAGTTTGTAAGTGTTGCCCCGACCAAGCTTGTTTATGATAGTCTGACAGGCCGTACATCTGCAGGGGAGTTTGTAAGTGTTGCCCCGACCAAGCTTGTTTATAATAGTCTGACAGGCCGTACATCTGCAGGGAGTTTGTAAGTGTTGCCCCGACCAAGCTTGTTTATAATAGTCTGACAGGCCGTACATCTGCAGGGAGTTTGTAAGTGTTGCCCCGACCAAGCTTGTTTATGATAGTCTGACAGGCCGTACATCTGCAGGGAGTTTGTAAGTGTTGCCCCGACCAAGCTTGTTTATAATAGTCTGACAGGCCGTACATCTGCAGGGAGTTTGTAAGTGTTGCCCCGACCAAGCTTGTTTATAATAGTCTGACAGGCCGTACATCTGCAGGGAGTTTGTAAGTGTTGCCCCGACCAAGCTTGTTTATAATAGTCTGACAGGCCGTACATCTGCAGGGAGTTTGTAAGTGTTGCCCCGACCAAGCTTGTTTATAATAGTCTGACAGGCCGTACATCTGCAGGGAGTTTGTAAGTGTTGCCCCGACCAAGCTTGTTTATGATAGTCTGACAGGCCGTACATCTGCAGGGAGTTTGTAAGTGTTGCCCCGACCAAGCTTGTTTATAATAGTCTGATGTTTATGATAGTCTGACAGGCCTTACATCTGCGGGGAGTGGGAGTTTGTAAGTGTTGCCCCGACCAAGCTTGTTTATGATAGTCTGACAGGCCGTACATCTGCGGGGAGTTTGTAAGTGTTTCCCCGACCAAGCTTGTTTATGATAGTCTGACAGGCCTTACATCTGTGGGGAGTGGGAGTTTGTAAGTGTTGCCCCGACCAAGCTTGTTTATGATAGTCTGACAGGCCGTACATCTGCGGGGAGTGGGAGTTTGTAAGTGTTGCCCCGACCAAGCTTGTTTATGATAGTCTGACTTTGTAAGTGTTGCCCCGACCAAGCTTGTTTATGATAGTCTGACAGGCCGTACATCTGCGGGGAGTTTGTAAGTGTTTCCCCGACCAAGCTTGTTTATGATAGTCTGACAGGCCGTACATCTGCGGGGAGTTTGTAAGTGTTTCCCCGACCAAGCTTGTTTATGATAGTCTGACAGGCCGTACATCTGTGGGGAGTTTGTAAGTGTTGCCCCGACCAAGCTTGTTTATGATAGTCTGACAGGCCGTACATCTGCGGGGAGTTTGTAAGTGTTTCCCCGACCAAGCTTGTTTATGATAGTCTGACAGGCCGTACATCTGCGGGGAGTGGGAGTTTGTAAGTGTTGCCCCGACCAAGCTTGTTTATGATAGTCTGACAGGCCGTACATCTGCGGGGAGTGGGAGTTTGTAAGTGTTTCCCCGACCAAGCTTGTTTATGATAGTCTGACAGGCCGTACATCTGCGGGGAGTTTGTAAGTGTTGCCCCGACCAAGCTTGTTTATGATAGTCTGACAGGCCGTACATCTGCGGGGAGTTTGTAAGTGTTGCCCCGACAAAGCTTGTTTATGATAGTCTGACAGGCCGTAAATCTGAAGGGAGTAAAAATTAGTAAGTGTTAACCCGACAAAGCTTGTTTATGATAGTCTGACAAGCCATAAATCTGAAGGGAGTGGGAGTTTGTAAGTGTTACCCCGACAAAGCTTGTTTATGATAGTCTGACAAGCCATACATCTGCAGGGAGTAAAAATTAGTAAGTGTTTCCCCGACCAAGCTTGTTTATGATAGTCTGACAGGCCGTACATCTGCGGGGAGTGGGAGTTTGTAAGTGTTGCCCCGACCAAGCTTGTTTATGATAGTCTGACAGGCCGTACATCTGCGGGGAGTTTGTAAGTGTTGCCCCGACCAAGCTTGTTTATGATAGTCTGACTTTGTAAGTGTCGCCCCGACCAAGCTTGTTTATGATAGTCTGACAGGTCGTACATCTGCGGGGAGTTTGTAAGTGTTGCCCCGACCAAGCTTGTTTATGATAGTCTGACTTTGTAAGTGTTGCCCCGACCAAGCTTGTTTATGATAGTCTGACTTTGTAAGTGTTGCCCCGACCAAGCTTGTTTATGATAGTCTGACTTTGTAAGTGTAAGTGTTGCCCCGACCAAGCTTGTTTATGATAGTCTGACAGGCCGTACATCTGCGGGGAGTGGGAGTTTGTAAGTGTTGCCCCGACCAAGCTTGTTTATGATAGTCTGACAGGCCGTACATCTGCAGGGAGTTTGTAAGTGTTGCCCCGACCAAGCTTGTTTATGATAGTCTGACATTTTGAGCAGGTGTGAAATGACAGAAAAAAATTCAAACATTTTGTGTGTGTTATGATCAGCATGTACTGGATGGGTTTGAAAAGACTGCCTTGGGGTTTGTTTGTTTTTTTTAGAAACGAACAAAAATGTCATCCAAGGAAAATATTGCTTGACCATCCCCAGCAAGAGATACTGTGTTGTGGAAAGAATGGGTAGTGAATATTAATTTTGTATATAAATATCAATAATTTTGTAAAATTAGGTAATGGTGAATCTAGAAATGGATGAGAGAAAAAAATTGCCTGAAAGACCATGACGACAGTTTGGTTTATCTAGGTCAAATCAAGTATGGAGACACATGGTGTCAAGTGTATTTAACAATGATGTAGAAGTTCCTTACACAGATACAGTCATCTATTATTCTATATCTGGATGTTTGCACAATTTGCTCGCCTTTTATACTTTTGTGTACAAGATTTTCTTATAACTTTTATATTATGAATATGAGCTTTTTACTTTATTAAAGTAATTTTGAATATTTAAGGCTTTAAATATTTATCTGTTTTCTTAAGTAATTATTTGCGATGAACATATGCAATCACGATAGACTGTATAGAAAGGACACTTGAATTAGTTTTTAGCCTATTTTTTGTATTTTACTTTATTTTTTGATAGTTGAAATTTCACATTCTTGCCGACACTAGGGAGGATTCCCAGCATGGCTACTCACAGCGAACGCCAGTATGGTCCTGAGGACGTCCGACCCATGTAAGTAGACAGAGGAAACCAAGAACAACAACCAAGGGATTCTCACAGCCAAGCACAGTAACTTTAGTGTTACCAATGAGAAATATATTATAAAAATAGTTTAGATTACATATACATTTAATCATTTTTTTCATTTTTCTGTCTTTATAAATCCCAAATTCCAGTTTTAAGAACCTTCAATTATTTGTTTACATTTTTTATGTAGATATTCACTACAGGCCTTTAAAGTTTTATTGGCAACTAATTGTTACCTGTGCAGAAAAAAAATTGCCAAATTACTTTTTTTTTCCCTTCCTAAAGAATTCCGAGTTCCTAAAACTCTTGAACACTTTTGAATACTGCAGTTCTAAGAATCATCAATCCTATAAACATTTTTCAACAATAGATAGCTTCTTCTTTGATTCTATTAACAAAAGAATTGAATTAGGACTAAAAATTCCATGGTGCACTGTTTTGTTTCCAGCTTACATGAAGTATGTGGACCGATGGTTTACAGCTCTGTTGGCCAAGGTCAAACCGTTTCTCTACAACAATGGCGGCCCCATTCTCATGGTGCAGGTAGACAACTCTATGATTGTTCTCTCTCTCTGATAATAGATATATATAAATTTCAGCCACAATCAAACATAAAATGGCTGAATGATTTCATTAGTTTCTGAAAGTTGGGCTCCGAGAAATTGTTGTGTATCCAGAGAAATTAATATTCTATTCATTGTGTGCTTTTTAAAAATCTCTTTTTTAAACTTGTCATTCAAAATACTATTTTGTAGGGTTAATATTATGTTATACTTAAATCTCAGATTGCTTGCTAAGATACCGTACAATCGTTGCTCGAGAAGATTACTTGCAATTTTATTTTCACTTTACATACTAGGAACCTGCAGGCTTATATAAAGCCTGGATGGGCCCTTGTCTTTTAGTCTTGGGGTAGAACATGCAGGAGGTTGGTGGTTCGAGCCCCGCTCTGGCTACTTACCCCCAACTGGTTGTGTCAGTATCAGTTTAACGTGACCAGCTGAACTGGTTGTGTCAGTATCAGTTTAACGTGACCAGCTGAGACAGAGTCATGGTATCTCGGCACTGTCTCTGCACGTAAACTTGTCAGATGTTAGTCTTGGGGCCCGTCCACAATATAGTGTATATAGTGCTGACGATGGACACTAATCAACAATACTGTACTTCACTGTTGTTTTCTTGATTTCTTTTATGATTCACATTTGAACATGTTCTAAGCAGTTTTGAATATTGTTTAATTTCATTATTTCGATCTTGTAATTCAAATGTTTGATTAAGAAAATAGATTATGACCAAATTTTTATTCGATCAGCAAATTAGCCTACAAGGTCGCTCCTGAACTCTTTTGCAGTATACTTTTCTACATTTAAAAACTATAATATGATTGAAATAAAAATTATTGCTGGTTATCATTAGACACGTCCTACTTGTGATTTTTAGACTGAGAACGAGTATGGGAGCTACTTTGCCTGCGACTTTGTGTACCTGAAGTACCTGAGAGATAAAGTCCTCGCGGCGCTAGGGGAGGAAACTGTTCTCTACTCGACAGACGGCGATGGGGCCGGCTACCTCAAGTGTGGCAAAGTGGACGGAGTCTACGCCACTGTGGACTTTGGAATCACAAGTAAGCAGGCGTGGTCTGTTGCATAGCACCAGTAGAGCAATACTACGTTACTGAGCGATTGTTTGTTCTCAAAATGCTAAGTTGTTTGGGATGTAGTTTTTAGGGTACCAATTTTTTAAATCCTTTTTTTAAAGATTATTATTTCAAACTAAGCATTAAACATGTTATTTTGGACATCAATTTATGATTGAATAAAATTTGTTGTGAAACCCATAGATGTGTTTCAATGCCCAGTTTCAGTCTCTTAAAAAGAGCAACCGTCATACTTTTTTTTTTTTCAAGCCAATCCTGCCGGAGCATTTAATGTGCAGCGAGAGTTTGAGCCCAAAGGTCCCTTGGTGAGTACGAGCATCTCACAGCATCTCACAGCATCACCATTGTATGAGGCACAGCTGGCTCAGATTGACATTTGTCATTTATTGAACAACAGAAAATTGTTTGTCATGGTTGTTGTAAACAAAAATTTAAGACTCATTTTCCATTGCTTGAATGTTGAGAAAATGTTAAAGACTCGTATGTTGTGGCTAAAATGTTAATAAAGCAATTTTTCTAGCTAAATATCTAAGACTCAATTTTCATTGTACAATAAAAAAAAAAAGAAAATAGGAGATCAAGTCATAACCATTAACTGAACAAAATTGATGTGACCTCTTTCTCTCAAAAAATGTAAACAAAATCACGTGATGATTGTATTTTTGTTTGTTAACAATGACATAATTGATATGTTTCTTTGCGCACGCTTCTGTGTCTGTGGAAAAGTTTAGTTTATAAGGAGAACAGGTGTTTCAATATATAAATTGATAGCCCATATGTATTTGCCTACCAGAACTCAATGTTGTTGTTATTTGCTGATTGGGTGGAGCATAGACCTATAAAAAAATTATACCTTTTTGTTTGGGCCGGCGTACAAGCGCCGTGTGACTTTTGTGAAAAAGAGATCGGACCCATTACTTACTTCCAACTTTGTAATGCCAGAGCTTACTTTAAAACTAAGATACAATCAGAAATCCCTCGAATATTCCAACTGTGCAATGACATCATATTCTTACCACATTTCCCCCCAGGTGAACTCTGAGTTCTACACGGGCTGGCTTGACCACTGGGGGTCCAAACACTCGACCGTGGGCATGGTCCCTCTGGCCAACAGTCTGGACCTGCTGCTCAACTACTCGAACTCGACCAACATCAACATGTGAGCGAGCTTGATACTGTGCTGGCTCTACTGAGAAACATTTCTCAAGTTTTCATTTTAACGATAAAGCAAGGGCCACGGTAACAATGAAGTTTAGAAAGTTTTCATAGATGTAGTGATGGACAACGTGTACGGATAGATCTAGCAGTGTGTAGTCAATGACTAGTGAACAATGTGTACGGATAGATCTAGCAGCATGTAGTCAATGACTAGTGGACAATGTGTACGGATAGATCTAGCAGTGTGTAGTCAATGACTAGTGGACAACTGTACGGATAGATCTAGCAGTGTGTAGTCAATGACTAGTGGACAACGTGTACGGATAGATCTAGCAGTGTGTAGTCAATGACTAGTGGACAACGTGTACGGATAGATCTAGCAGTGTGTAGTCAATGACTAGTGGACAACGTGTACGGATAGATCTAGCAGTGTGTAGTCAATGACTAGTGTACGGATAGATCTAGCAGCGTGTAGTCAATGACTAGTGTACGGATAGATCTAGCAGTGTGTAGTCAATGACTAGTGGACGGATAGATCTAGCAGTGTGTAGTCAATGACTAGTGGACGGATAGATCTAGCAGTGTGTAGTCAATGACTAGTGGACGGATAGATCTAGCAGTGTGTAGTCAATGACTTTGTTGGGGGCACCAACTTTGGATTCACCAATGGTGAGTGAGGCTTGATTGTCACGTTTTATTTCTAAGCATTATTTCCATCTGTGCATTGAAATTTGTTGCTACAATCAAAATAGTTATCAAGTGTAAATTTGTTATCCCTCATCGAATTTACATACCCCTGTGTGAGGGCTTACAGATGTTAGGGCTTGACGAAGTCAGGGCGTTAGCACTAACAAGGGACTAGACAAATCATGGGAAAAATAGCAAACAACTAACGAGAGTTGGTAATGTTAAGTAATGATAAACATGGGAAAATACTCAGCACACAAGTCCAGTTCAAATACCATTGGAAAACCCACAAATACTGCACTAAGACTTCAGCCTACATTGTGCAGTAATTACAGTTAGAGCTCAAGAAAGTCACTCATTATAGTTCTGGGCGACATCGATTCAACGACGACAGTCCAAAGATGACACTCTGGTGATGTTGACGCTAAAGGTGAGTGTACGGTCACCTGGGCGGCGACCACGATAAAGCTGAAGATGACCAACGACAGGATAGACAGGCTAACCACAGACGGTGAAAAACAGGCTGGCTGACAACAACCTAATGGACACCATCTCAATAGCAGCTCGTAGGTA
>RQTK01001821.1:3994-23059 GCA_003991915.1 Elysia chlorotica
CTACTACTACTACTACTACTACTACTACTTCTACTGATACTACTACTAATACCACCACTGCTACTTCTGAGAAACTATTTATTGATTGTACATTCAAAACTAGTTTATAGATGACCATACTGCAGGCTAAGACAAAGAGTAAACTACTTATATGCTATGAATTTTTGTTCTTGTGGTTCTTATCCATACAATGGAAAGCGTTTATATCATGCATTGTTTACCTGATTTGGTTATTGATATACACAAAATGATATACCACATGACAAGGAAAAGTAAAGTCCCAAGAATGGTTTTAAAAAGTAAGATATTTATGAGCAAAACCTTAGTTTCAATAAACCTTGTTACGGGTACATTCTGCAAGCCAATGTTGAGTTCAGACCTCTGCTTGCAGGCCAAACGGACTCAGCCTGCTTGCACCCATGTGGTCGTAAATAGAGCATCATGGTAGCTACCACAACGTATTCACTACCCTGTGGGTTGGCTGAGTGAGATTCTAGAGGTGGATCTATCTTCCGTAGGGACTGTTCCCAAACCTAGGACTTTGTTTTCCTCTAATTTTTTGCTTGATTCTGAGCTCAATTCCTCTGTCAGAATCTGAATTTACATCATCTCCATTCGCCCTTGAAAATGGCACTGAGATGTCTTCATCATCAAATCCACCCTAAAGAACTACTTAAAAGCTTCATTATCTGTCATCAAACAATAGTGTTTTTTAGGCAACAAAGTGATAAGTATGTCTTTTTAAAATTAGAGTCTATTACCAGATTTGGATATTTAAAAAATTTTGGAAAACTGAAATTATCAAAAATATTGTATTTCCAGAACCCAAAGCAGAGGAAGAACCACCTGCAAAGCTTTTGGATGATCTTTTTAGAAAGACTAAAGCCACACCATGTATTTATTGGCTACCACTCACAGAAGAGCAGGTAAAAAAAAACAAAATTCTAAAGTTAATGTTGTTGGCAATATTTACAGAGAATATATAAATATATTTATAAATAGAAGTGTCTTACTTTTCCATGTTCAACTTTCTGAGGATGTTTGTTCATTTCACTATCCTGTTTGTTTCTAATTGTGTCCAGAGCACTGATGCTAGAGATATCTGGTGCCTCATATTGCTAAAAATGCCATCTTCAAATAAATGTTATGTCCCATAGGTTTCCTACAGAGATGGGCGGAAAAAAAGCAGTGAGATCAAAGATTGGAACCTTGGACCTCCAGCTCCTTAGTCTCTAGCACTGGAGACTGAGCTATATTCACGCCCCTACTAAGCCAATGCTAATAATATTCAAATTTAATTAGAATCTACATCCATGAATTCCTAGAAAAATATTAGACCAGATTTTTGGACACCTGCCGAGTATCGCGCCTTCTGCTTGAGAAAGGACACAAATAAAATCAATACAGTGTAAAAGTGAGCGAATTGCAATTACAAGCCCACAGTACACGAATAGAACAGGCCTGAGTTCAACATGCAATGTACCCAGTGCCTGTTTCACACATCTGTGTGTGTGTGTCTGTCTTTGTGTCTCGTGGGGAGACATTTTACACTTCTATGTGAATCGGTCAAAGCATGGCTTTAATCACCATCTTCCCCTACTTTATTGGTCCATCCGTCTTTATACTTGGGGACTAAACACCGCCAGGTTACCCAAATCTCTACAGGAGGTATCTTGCTCCTTCCTTAGAGATCCAGGCTACCATCAGTGATGTAACCGTCATAATGTGAGAGGGAGGCTGAGAATCCTCCAAACTATCCATTGGTTAAGGAGATACAGTGTAAAAGTGAGCGAATTGCAATTACAAGCCCACAGTCACACGAATAGAACAGGCCTGAGTTCAACATGCAATGTACCCAGTGCCTGTTTCACACATCTGTGTGTGTGTGTCTGTCTTTGTGTCTCGTGGGGAGACATTTTACACTTCTATGTGAATCGGTCAAAGCATGGCTTTAATCACCATCTTCCCCTACTTTATTGGTCCATCCGTCTTTATACTTGGGGACTAAACACCGCCAGGTTACCCAAATCTCTACAGGAGGTATCTTGCTCCTTCCTTAGAGATCCAGGCTACCATCAGTGATGTAACCGTCATAATGTGAGAGGGAGGCTGAGAATCCTCCAAACTATCCATTGGTTAAGGAGATCCATAATTAATATCCACAAACCATAGTTTTAAAACTTTCCCGTTTCTCTACATTTGAGATGTTGAATTTGATTACATCCCTAATCAGTTCTTCAACTGTACCCAGAGACTCCAACAAAGAGGATTATTCTACTCCGAGGATGTTGACTGCTGATGATCGTATGCCTATGATCAAGCTACTTCAGGTCTTTTGGTGCCATTTTAAGCCAATGGTTTAATTAATGAACAAAGAAGACATTTCTTACTTCATACCTTTCAGAATTTGCTTCTGTGATCTAATATGTGCAAACTATGACCCCAAGGCTAGTCTAGATCTACTGGTACAACCTAGCCTCTAATCAATTGAATAAATTTAGAGTCAAATCTACAAAGTTAAACATATTAAATTAAGACAATCTACTACAATAGAAATATATAGTTTTATGAACTTATAAATATAAATTATGGGGGAAATGTATCGGCGATAACCGCGCAACACTCAAGTCAGTTAACCAGGTGAATAGTCATGCCACACCTCACACCCAGTCACCCGAGCCAGAACCAGACTGACCATCAGCCCGTTGGCCGGCCTTCAAAGCGACGCAGGGGTTCAAATAGGTCACTGTGTATTCTAAATTTATATTAAGCAAAAGTATACTTTAATAATGACTTTTTAAAAATAATTAAGGTTTTAATTTTGGTGCTCTGCAAACTTTTTTTACCTTTTCTTTTAAAGGCCCAGCAACGAGCTATCCAAAGAGAGGAACGTGAAAAAGAAAAGCAGAAAAGAATAGCTGCTGCTGAGGAAAGAGAAAAAGAGGAACTAAAAAAGAGGGTATTTTTCCTCCCCCCCCCCCAGTTTAAGTATTTAAACTAAATGTGGATAAGGGAGCAGAAATTCTATTTAAATGTACTGGACTTAAATCTGCATTGGAATAAATATGAAAGTTTGAGTTAGTATAAAGTCAATAATAAAATTGTGTAGGTTTTACAAATTTTATACTTGCAAACTAAGCACAGTGATGCCAACTGGATCTTTTCTTTTTTTTTTCCTTAACTTTTTCATGCAGAAAGAACACTAGCTTAACTTACGGTGCTTATCTGATAAGAAATCGCCATTTGCGTCTTTCTTGTCAAACCAATGCAAGTTTTCACTGCTTTATCAATTTCTTCAATGTCCATTGAACAAACTCCATCACAGACCAAACTTTATTTCTAGTTTTTTTTCTATTTCTAACCAATAAATCATGAAAGTCTAGTCTTGGTCTTCACAATATCCTTAGATCTAGATACTCCTCCTCCTGCCCTAGTTTAGACCTAGTGGCACTTTGAATCACACAAAATAAATCCAACTGAAGTTTTTGATTGAGAATAAATTACTCCCAAAGCATATCAATGTTGGCAGGTCTGTCTAGTACCTTGTGAAGAAAAAAACTTTTATTACCTCATGGAATTCTGAACTGAAAGGAAAACAAATGTAAAATTTGACTCAAATTATGTGTTTTGAAAACTGATTGCTTTTTAAGCTAGTTTGGTCATTCAAATTATCATTTACTAAACTTCTTCATTTTTATACATGTATGTTCAATAGGAGGCAGCTAGGTTGGAGCGGCAAAAGCAAAGAGAGAAAGAAAGAGATCGCAGCAGGGAAAGAGAGCGCAGTGGTGGCCGGGATAGAGACAAGAGTCGAGACAGAGCCAGGGGAGGACGATCAGATAGATCAAAAGGCAGCAGAAGTCGTAGTACAAGCAGATCTAGAAGGAGAAGATAATCATGTAGCAGTTCATCAGTTACTTTACTTGGCGTGTTAAAGCAGCTGCTTATCTAAATACTTGGTAGGCTTTTATTGTGAACAATACCGAAAAAAGTATGAAGATTTGTTGTAGATGAAACAGTTTTATATTGAGGTGAAAATGTTCTTTGAAATACCTGCTTCCTGATAATAGAAAAAATAACAAATGTTTATTTTTGAAGATTCTTATACATTCATTGTTTAAATGCAAATATAGGTACACTTAGAAGGTTGCTGTTAGCAGGTGATTTTTTTTTTGTTTGTTTATCACTCTGCGATTGTCTTAATTTAATATGTTTAACTTTGTAGATTTGACTCTAAATTTATTCAATTGATTAGAGGCTAGGTTGTACCAGTAGATCTAGACTAGCCTTGGGGTCATAGTTTGCACATATTAGATCACAGAAGCAAATTCTGAAAGGTATGAAGTAAGAAATGTCTTCTTTGTTCATTAATTAAACCATTGGCTTAAAATGGCACCAAAAGACCTGAAGTAGCTTGATCATAGGCATACGATCATCAGCAGTCAACATCCTCGGAGTAGAATAATCCTCTTTGTTGGAGTCTCTGGGTACAGTTGAAGAACTGATTAGGGATGTAATCAAATTCAACATCTCAAATGTAGAGAAACGGGAAAGTTTTAAAACTATGGTTTGTGGATATTAATTATGGATCTCCTTAACCAATGGATAGTTTGGAGGATTCTCAGCCTCCCTCTCACATTATGACGGTTACATCACTGATGGTAGCCTGGATCTCTAAGGAAGGAGCAAGATACCTCCTGTAGAGATTTGGGTAACCTGGCGGTGTTTAGTCCCCAAGTATAAAGACGGATGGACCAATAAAGTAGGGGAAGATGGTGATTAAAGCCATGCTTTGACCGATTCACATAGAAGTGTAAAATGTCTCCCCACGAGACACAAAGACAGACACACACACACAGATGTGTGAAACAGGCACTGGGTACATTGCATGTTGAACTCAGGCCTGTTCTATTCGTGTAACTGTGGGCTTGTAATTGCAATTCGCTCACTTTTACACTGTATTGATTTTATTTGTGTCCTTTCTCAGAATTTAGCTTTTTTTGAACAAAGATTGGGGCCTTATTTGTATATCGTCGCTGTACTTCTGTTACGGCACATATGTCATTTTTGCTACTTTCGAGATGATCTATAAAAAAATTTTAAAAATTCTTTTTGCTATATCTTGGACGCAAGTTTCTAATAAAATAGAAGAAAAAAATATACGCCCATTTTTAATCTGGAAGTTTAGTTAAATAGATCTCATTTTCACCTTGGCATATGTCTTACTAATGGAAGGCATGCCATAATTGTAGAGAAGTGGAAAAAATAACAAATTAATATGAGGCATGAAATACATTCTTTAATGCTTTTATTATGGTAAGTGTACAACAGATCTCTAAATATAATTTGTAAAATATATATTCTAAAAATCACAGATATATCGCCGAGGTTTTGCTAAATTGCAACATTTTCTTTACGACTTGGCGCTCATTTTACAGACGCATATCAGTACATATCAAAATGAGCTAGCTTTCCCTTATTTCAAATAGATGGATGAAAACATGTAGTAAAAAAATGTCTGCTAAAATTCTCTTATTATATAGTATATGAAATAGATAAAAAAGAGGCTAAGGTACAGTGAGTATTGTTAAATATACGAAAATTCCATTGCTCTTTTCTTTCATTTTACGCTCAGAAAAAAAATGTATTGAAAAACCAATTACTTATACTCCTCAAAACTGTACATATGCTCTACTGCTTCTGTAATAAAAAAAGAAACGAAAAAAAAACAAACCACTATTGCCTCTTGACACAAAGTTAATAAATACAGAAAGTTCAAGTTTTCATGAGGTTGTTTCATAATTTTTCTATGAATGATCCCCCATTCTCATTTACTCACTCACAGGCTACCTAGGTTTGCCTGAAAAATTGTGCCTGGATCGGAGGGAAAAAAAACAAAATTAATTCCCAAATCAGAAGTGTGATTTTGAATGTGATCAATTACAAATGTATCCAACTTCGGCATGGCATATAAAAAATAGTAAAAATGCAAAATGTTGAAAGAGTGGTGGCTCGGGAAAATTTTCTCTGGTACCATAATGGGTTATTTCTAGATATTGATAACATAACCACATGAAAGCTTAACTTATATCTTGCCACATTTAAGTCGAGCAAAATATTTTGAATTGACTGGGTCCAACATGCTCTTAATTTTTGTAGGCCACCACACACCATAAATGGCAATAGTAGTAACATTCAGGATCTTGTAACCAAATCATTATAACTTTTACAATTATAGTATACATACTGCAATGCCAATCTTAGTAATACCAACAATTTAGTAATTTCTGCCATTTCGTTACCCGTAATTATGAAGAATATTAAGAATAATTCTGCATGAGCTTGTGGAAACGAATTGAGAGGCAAAAAGTATGGCTTTGCATAAATTTGCTGTATGTTAACTGTCCAAACACAGTTCAAAATCAAAGATGTTAGTCTAATAACTTACGATCTCATGTTTTAGCAATTTTTTTCCAGCTATGTCTGATGATGAAAAGTTTAGAAAGAAAAGTATTTGTTATAATGATAACTTAAAAACTATTTTTCTCTCTGGCATTAAATCTGAACCTCTTGTCTGAAGGCATTACAGTTAAAACTTTATTTCAAGGCAGAACAGCTTCAAAATTTTAAAGTGTCAGTAAAAAAGTTGAATTTTTTTTTTCTTTTAAGAAAATAGTGAAATGAACATACCCCAAAACTTGGGTTAATACCTAAATGTTTTCATTCAATAAATTATGTTCATTGGCAGTTGCATCTTTTGAAAACTGGAGCAGAAGACAAAAAAGTAACATTGTAAGAATCCCATCTATCCACCACTTAAAAAAATAAAATTCCTGCATTACATTATACCATGAAGCAACAGTTCAATCCAGGTATGCACAAACATCACAACCACTTAACCTCGTAAAGCTAATCTTGTTATACAGCCAATAGATTAGTATGGAAAAAAGAGTAATATTTTAAGGTCTACAAAACTAACTAGGTTCAACTGAAATTAACAGCAAATAGAAAATCTCTCCCAGAACAATATCCCTTATTAAAGATAACCAGAAACAAGTACATGCATATTTGGTATAAAAATAAAACAATTAATTTTTACATATTTGTGAACTATAGAGAAAGTTAAAAAAAAAAAAAAGGTAATTACAAGTAAGGAATAAATTGAAAAAATCGATAAACTAATCATTTAAAAAACTAAAATATGTCACATTAGCAAACTGGCAAAGTTAAAGAGTTGTACTTATAGCTGCAGATTTTTGTTTTGGATAGCATAATATAAAGAAACACTATGACAGCCAACTTTTTAAAATCAAAAGCTTCGTTACTAATTTTACACCACCATTCATATAGAATGTACTGACTTACCTACCTTTCCCCACAAATTTTCATTACAAGTATTCAGAATTGAACATACAATTAAACCTTACGACCTTAATCCGACTAACGTCACCCCCCTGCATATTGCCAACTACATCTTTAATCGTAATTCATAACCTCACTACTTAGACAACGATGGGCGAAAGGTACATGTGCAAAGTTTATCCAGCGTTACTTCCCTTTGACACTTCCAGCTAAACAGTATCAGCCATTTCGATGCGAGTTTCGTGTAAAATCTGATCAATTATCAGCTAAATATGGTTGGCAAACTGGAAGAACATGTGCAAAATAGGCTGGTACAGTAATGGTTAAGTAATTTACTTCAAATAATGTAAAATGACATTTATGTCAGCAAAAACTGGACGGACTGAACTAAAAGTGATTGGGTAATAAAAATTCATAGATAAATTTTACTATGACTAGTATTTGAAATTTCTTAAAATCATTTTTAATTATTAGCGATACTTTCATAAAGATTCTTGATATAGCACATATCTATCTTTTTGAC
This sequence comes from Elysia chlorotica, assembly GCA_003991915.1. Taxonomy (NCBI): domain Eukaryota; kingdom Metazoa; phylum Mollusca; class Gastropoda; family Plakobranchidae; genus Elysia; species Elysia chlorotica. The sequence continues at coordinate 11,880 of RQTK01001821.1, forward strand.
AGCAGCTTTTTAAGACTTAAAAACTAAAAATAAATATTGAACTGCAACAGGACAAAGTACAAATAATATCTGGATAGTTTTATTAGAGTTAGGATACATAGACTCTATTTAAGGATCAGATTCCATACAGAATACTGATCATTTTTCCCTTTTAAAAATATGGACAAATCTTTTATCAAAGAGAGAATTTGTACAATTAGTCAGCATCACTTTTATCAGATATAAATTGTATCTCCTTGTCCCCTATCTCCTCCTTCAATGCGTCTGCAATATGCGCATTTTCAATCAATTTGCGTCCTCCAGTGCGTAGAAGTGATTTCACACGGTTATTTTCTGATGTTGCTGCCTGCCACATAGTTTCTAGATCCTGCTCTGTATGTCTGGATAGGCAAGATAAAAAATAAATTATAATTTAGCGATATCAAATTAAAATATTCCTTTTTTTCCTTCAATAATTGAAACTGCAATTTAATATTCTCATTTAAAAGAGTATTGTATTTCCTTGAGATATATGAGTTTGTCTAACTCACTTTATTAATTTCCAATACAAGTTTAAGTTAGGCAAATTAAAGTTTTGCTGCGATCTGACTCCATGCAATGTACATGGCTTATTATTTCTAATTACTTCAGCCTTTAATTCAAAATCTACTGGATCAACCTGATTCACAAAGTTAAACTTAAACCCAAAAATAAAAACATTTGGCAATGTGTTCCAATTATCTAAGTGTAGGGGTGACAAATAATTCACTTTTTGATAGTAAAAAAAAAAAAATTTGCATTTTAGTATTCTTGAGACCTCTGGTTTAAGATTCAAAATGTACTGACAATGGTCTTTGATATTAGAAGTAACTAGTCCTATGAGTAGAGTTAACCTGGACATACATCAGTTCCAGGTCTCAGAAACACCAATTTTGGTGCAAGTATTGACGATAAAACTACCTATGATGGAATTGTCGTTATATGTTACCCAACAATAAAGGAATAATGAAAAAATTAAAACGCACTTCTTTTCTTCTTCTAGTGACTGTATGAGCTCCTCTTTTTCCTTTACCAGAAGCCGAAGGTATTGAATCTCCCTTTCATATTCCTGCTTTTGCCTATTAAATGCTTCATCCTGGTCCTTCAATCTGGATTATAAAATTTAAAAAAAAAGTTGATATATCAGTAATGTTTACAATCTTCTCTCCAAGAATAGCCCAATTATTACATGTTTAACATACACATTTTTCTCAGTAAGGTTGTAAAATCATACTGAAAATACACCTCTGTACCAATTAAAGCACTTTGTGCTAAAAAGGTTTGCAGATATCTTGAGTAAAACTTGGACACTTTGTACAGGTTTATCACTGATTATCACTTGTATTTTCTCTTAATATCATTCAATCCTTGGACATGAACACACAAAAAGAGGAAAGTGTTGATCTCACATGTTACACCAACGAGTACAGAAGGTCAATGTTAACTTTTTTTTTTCCATTAATCATAATAAAAACATGCCTTTTTATTGACCATGCAGGCAACACTATTACAAAATTAATCTGCTTAAACGACAACGAGTATTCTTACCTGTCAGCAATTGTGTTTAGCTTTGCTGATGCCTTCATCCTACAAAGCTGAAAGAAAAACAAAATTTGAAAGTAATATGACCAATTATAAAGGTGGTGATCAATTGTCCTGTTGCTTACTCAGTTACTGCATCAACCACAGCCATTATCCATAAACTACCCAGTTCTATGACTGATACAAAATTTAGATACAGAGCTACTGTAATTGCAAAACTGTTTGTGAAACGAGCAGTAAAAATACACTGTAATTTTTTTTACAGTTACAACAAAATATGGACAAAAGGACACACCCTAAGTGATATGTGAACAAGCCATACTTGTACTATTTGGTAGTGCTGGGATGAACTATTGATACGACTCGAGTCGTCGAGACTCTCTGCTGAAACTTCGGGTTCCCGTTTTAGCCACCAACAAGGCAAACTTGCCAATGTCTCAATCTAGCCACTGCTTACCAATGCACCAAACTTGCCATTGTCTCAGTATAGCAACTGTGCACTGGATGTCTCAACCAAGCCTAGATATAATTGCAGATGTCAAGAGCTTGAGCAAGAAGGCAAGGATCGAGCGCAGAGGGTTTTTTGTTGTTTTGTTTTTAGTTAGTAAAAGCGTAGTCTTAACTGTGTGGGCTCCTTAGATGGAACGCACCATTGGCATACAGGCACTGCTCTAGCAGCTTGCCGCTAAGGCCTTCGGCTAAGGAGAAATGTGTTGACAGCATTAATTAACGGTATATATTGAAACACTTCAGGCCTAGGGTTAGTTTGGTTCTACCAATCTTAATGGTGCAGCGCCATTGTGGAGCCTTAGGCTAAATAATTCCTACTATTTTAATAATCAATGGAGCGGGCATGTGGGTTATCTAGGCTTATAGGGTCCCTTTTTGTTAATTGGTTCTGTTCGTATGTACCTTGTTTGCATCTGTGGATGAGAATCACCTTTCCTTCTTTGCTCCTGTTTTTAATCATTAATTATTATATATCATTATATGAATGTATGTATTGTACACATATTTCTGTGTTAATTGCAAATACAAACCCTGTGCAAATAAAGATTTACATGTGAAAGAAACTATGTTGAAAAAAAACAGAACCAACAGACAGAGTGAGACAGACAGAAAGAGAAAGGGAAGGAGAGGTAGAGAGAGAGAGAGAGAGAGAACCCTGTGGTTACGTCATAACTTGTCATAACTTGTGCATGTGTGTGTTTATGTGTACATCTACACGCAATCTCAGACGGCCTGTTATCTCTAGCTAGGCAAGGCAATTAGGCATGGTGCGGTAGAGCAAGAGTTCGATGTCCCCCAAGCCAGGACGTCGGCAGGACTTATGTCCGTATGTCTCGCACTTGGTCGAGCAGGAAAAAAGCCTTCTCATCCCAGCACCAATGTTTGGGCCTTATTCGTTTATCTAAATTTAATAGTCCTACCCTTGGAATATTTTTTCCACCTAAAAACCAACTATTTTTGTCCTATATCCTCTGTACCAAGTTGTAAACTACTTTCATAGACAATTTAATTTCTTTTAAATTAATACTTAAGGGGCTCGCTTTTGTATTCAGATTTATGATTATCAATTATCGGCTCATATAAAAGTAAATCTTTCAAAAATCTTTAATTAGTAATAATATTGTGCTTTCAAACTCAAAGCCAACTTATTGAACAGCAGATCATGTAGCTTGAAAATGACATATTTAAAGAGCTGGGTTGCTGATACTTTTGATAATTCCAATGATGAATATGAGATTATAAAAATAATAATGATGAAATTGTTCTATCAAATAAAGAGGTTCTTCAAATATGGCACTAAGGAGTGCGAAGATAGTTTTGATTGTCATTTAGGTGTAGGTCTTCTTAAAAACAAACAAACAGCAAGTCACTTAATTGGTCATTTAAAAAAAATTTCTTTTGCTAAAAAATCATGCCGTATCCCATGTCATGTTTCAAAAGGCTTACAAAATACATATTACAAAAATTTCAAAATGTCAATACTGAAATGGGAAAATGTTATCAAATGCTTCCTTAAACTGTTTGTGCCATCACCTTCAGTTGCTCCTCCAGCTTGCCTACAGTAACGCTACCCTTCATCAATTTACTGACTGTCAGTTTAGACTCTTCGTGCTGTTCCCTGGCCTAGGGTAAAAAAAGAGAAGGTAACATTGGTTTAATAAGTGGTACTGATTTAAATATATAAAAAACAGAAGATATTTGCTTCTAAATATGGTTGCAATGCTTCATTTTTATTTACTTAGCTATTTATAAACAAATGTAAAAGTTTTATGGCATATATTAGTCATCAGTATTTGTCTAAAGCTAGCATCTATTCAAACTCTTTAATAATATTATAATGCAAGGGTATTTTTTCGCCAACACCCTCTTTTACAACCTCTACTGAAAAAAAAAACAGTTTTAAAAATGATACACAATTGATAGAAAAGTGAAAACTTTACTACTCTATGATTTGCTGATGATTGGATAAAAAAGAAACATACCACTTTGTACACTGTGTCTCTCTCTAGAGCTGTTTTCTCTGCCTATTGATACAAAAAGGAAAAGACAGCAGCATCAGAGATGTTGTTTAGTTTAGTTTAAGCCTCTTGATACCCTGTGGAACATAAGACCGCAGCAAATACCTCCACGAAACTTGGTTCTGGCTGGTCCTCTTCAGCTCGGCTCATGTACTACCAGCAGCTTTTATCAGATTTTGGATTTTTGCAAAATTGGCCTTGTAAAATTCTATTTTGTACGTACTAGTATTATTGCGTTTTCCCAATCTGAAATGATTCCCTAGTTTATGATCCATGTGTATTGGTTCTCTTCTTTATAAAAATAATAATCATGCAATATGTTTTTAATGTTATTTGATAACTTGGCAGTGTGACACATGGATCATGACTTATTATCAGATTGCGACATGCTTATAAGTTATACATGTATGAAAGATCATGGAAAATAAACTATTTTTACTTTTTTTTTAAGATTAAGAGGGACAAAAACCATGATTCGTATTACTATAAAACAAGTCACTAGTTTAATTTAAAAGGAAGGTAAATAGCTGGATTATAATTTACTTATGTTTTTTTGTTTGTTGTCGTTTTTGTTTCTATACTATTTTTCCTTTTTTCTCCTCCATAAATTTATTTTTAATCACCATTATTCAGCACTGTTTTCTGGGCATGTTCTCTTTAACAGTGTCTTTAACCTTGGCATAAGTCGTTGATTCAACACTGCTTTTAGAGTGAAATTCCTGAGCTATCACTGAATGGTCCTCAACCATTACTTTTTTTTGTTTAGGTATGATTATTTCATTTTTATCTTTGTATCCCATTATTTAATGGCCTTTGTAATCCTTTGCCTGTTTTTTTTTGTTTTGTTTTTTCCTCATAGCCTTTGTTATGAGCTTTTTTCTTTTCCTTTTTTTAATTTTTTTACAAAAGTCATGAAAATATATATAACGGATACAGAAACAAATACTATCAAAAGGATTGATGACAATAATAATAACAACAACAACAACAGCAAATAACAATAATAATAATAATAATAATAATAATAATAATAATAATAATAATAATAATAAATTACAATAATAATAATAATGATGATGATGACGATGATAATGAGGACGATGATGGTGGTACTGATTTAACTTCACCAGTATTAATACCACCGTGCCAGAAGCTATGAGGCAAAACTCTCATCTAGCTGGTGAGGCTTTTTATTGTTATTGCCTTGTGTGTTATGTTACATTTTTTTGTTTTTAGTTTCTTCATTTAGAGAAGACATTTCTATACTGAAATTTTAATATGTTTATGAGATTTTCTTCTCTGCCATATCTCATTTTTGAAATAGACATTTTCCCAACAAGAATGGCTAGGTTTATAACTTAGTGTTTTTTTCCCAAAAAGATTTAAATCGGTGAATCCTAACAAAAGGGACTGGGCATTGATTTTATCTGCACACTACACTGTTATTTTATTTTCAACTTCTTTTCTTCCAGAGAGGTTGTACTTTTGCACATAGGTAGAAAAAGTGTTCAAGAAAACAGTTTCTGTACAGGAAGTGCAGAGCTGGATACTTTTTATGTCCATTTTATGGGCCATATTGATTCAGCATCTGATGTTCTTGTCTGTCCCTCCATCTTTACTTACAACACTGCCAAGATAGACAAACTTGTCAACCTCATTGCTGTTTTCCTGATGCAGCTGCAGTGGGTTTGCATGTATGTTATTGATTCGTATGGCCTCAGTTTTTCCTATATTTATCTGGAGTCCAGTCTTCCTGGCTTCTTCTGACACACGATATAGCTTCTATTGTGCGTCTTGTCTTTGTGAGAGAAGGAAAGCTGATGTCGTCTGCAAAGTCAAGAACCTACAGCTGCCTCATGAAGGTCCACTGGATACCAGTCCTTTGGCCTGTAGTTGACTTTCACATAATCCCGTCAACCACCATAAGGAAGATCGTCGGCAAGAGCAAACAACTCTGGCGGATGCCAGTTTTTACGTTGAAGGGTTCTATTAGTTTGCCATCGTGTATGGCTTGACAAGTGGCGTCTTTATAAAGTTGGTGAATTATGGTGACGATCTTTGGTGGAAAGCCATAATGGTACATCCGTCTCCAGATGACATGTCGATCGGCGCTGTCTAATGCCTTTTGAAAGTCAACAAATACTGCATACAGGGGGACCTGTCACTCGAATGGCAGCTCGATGATGATGTGCATGGTAGCTATGAGATCTGTGCACAAACGATCTTGTCGGAAGCCTGCCTGCTCATCTCAGAGTCTCTTGTCCAGGGTAATCTTCAACCTCTCTAACATGAGTAAGTCAGTAACATGATTCCTGTTAAAAGTTTGCAAGGGATGTAGCATGATTCCTCGCGAGTTACCGCAGGATGACAGGTTCCCTTTCTTGGGCAGCTTAACAAGGTGTCCTCTTTTCCAGTCTTCTGGAACTTGCTCCCATTCCCAGATTTTGCATAGGAGTAGGTTCAGCATGTCAGTTGAGGTCTGCATGTAGGCCTTAAGAGCCTCAGGTGGTATGCTGTCTGGACTTGCAGCCTTTCCTAACTTGAGAGACTTAATGGCCTTGGCGATCTCTGCCTTGCTAGAAGGGTTAGTGTTGATGTCAAGGAGCTCAGTTGGTGGTGGGATATCTGGTGGGGCCAGTGGGGCAGGTCTGTTGAGTGTTTCCTTGAAGTGCTCCGCCCACCTTGTCCTCTCTTATTCTTCGCCAGGTATCGAGTTTCAATTCTTGTCTTTGACAGAGCGACTGGGGTTTCTGTTCTTCCCCGAGAGTCCTGGTGATTTCATAGTCTCTTCATATTTCTTTGGCCTTCTGCAGCCCTGCCTCTGTTGTCAGCTCCTCTATGTAATTTCTTTTGTCTTTCCTGACAGTCTTCTTTACCTCTCTATTCTTTTCCGAGTATCAAGCTCGTAGTGTGTGTTTTTCCTCTATGCCCTGTGCCTGGTTGTTCTGGTGTTTCAAAATCTTCCTTTTGGTGATGCGTGTCCAGGTGTCAGTTGAGATCCACTCCTTGTGTTTTCTGATCTTCTTGCCCAAAACAGTCCTTCCAGGACTCTCGCTGGCTTCATCACTGTTCATCAATTGTTTCCTCAGCTCGACTTGGAAATGCTCTGATTTCTGTTCTATCTTAGACACTGCACATTACCCTTGTGTGCTGGTTGTCCGACCTTGTCGTTGACAATCTTGAGCTTGGTTTAAAGTACTGCAACAACCAGGTGGTGATCTGATGCTGCATCTGTGTCGCATTTCACTCTGACATCGTGCTAGTTCTGTCTCCACTTTCTGCTGATTGTGATGTGATCTTTTTGGTTTTCGGTCTTGCCCTCGGAGGAGATCCATGTCATTTTATGGATGGTCTTGTGCGGGAACAAAGTGCCTCCAATTACCAGGTCATTAAAGAAACCAAACTCAGTGAAAAATTCTCCATTCTCGATTCCCATGATGTGCTCCATGTTTGTGTTGTCAGTGCCTACTTTAGCGTTTAGGTCCTCAACAATATTTTCATGACTATCTTTGGTACTTTCTCAATTACAGTTTGGACTTTGTCTTCGATGTCTGCTATATCATTTTGTGGGTGCATAGCTCTGGGTGATGGTGACTCTAATACCCTTCCAGTTAAATCTTGCGGTGAGAATTCTTGGTGATACAGGTTCCCAGGACAATAGTGCCCCTGTTGCCTCAAGCGCCATAAGTAGTGCGGCTCCATGTGTGTGTGCTTGACCCCTTAGAATGGATTATGGTGTTTCCATTGGCTAGTCATCAATCTTTCTATCCCTGTCCATCTGGTCTCACAGAGGCCTTATATCTTCAAGTTGTACCTGTTCATTTCTCAAAATACTTGTGCGGTTCTTCCAGTTAAATACAGGATTCTGATGTTCCAGATCCCTATCGTGGTTTTGTTCTTGGTCGTCAGAGGAGTTGTCGGTACACCAGCTTCCCTATGGCTTTCACTGGTACAAGTCATGAGCTCTACAGGAGAGGACTCTTCCTCAACCAAATATGTTTTGTGTGGATATCTGTTGCAGTTTCTGTAGCAGTGGCGTTTCTTTACGAGACGGGGTTGTTGGCCCCGTGCTCAACCCCAATCTGGACGTCCAGTGAGTGCTCTTAGTCTGGCCTCTACCTTTCGGTCTGTCTGGCTTGGGTGATCCTACCAGGAGACGAATCTCCAGCTCTAGAGGTAATTGAAACACGCAACCAACGGCAAGGTGCCACTCTTCAGGAAGATCAGAGATGTTGAATACTTGCTCAATTGTTGGGAGTTTTTTTTATGGCATTGTTCACTTGAATTTAAAAAAAAGCAGTATGAAGCTTTAGGATAAATATATTTTTTAAAATTATTCGAAAAATACTTTTATTTATATACATTCTGAATCACTACTTGCAGTGTTGATTCATATTCATGCATATTTCAGAATTTCAAAGTGTCCTGCCTTCTCTACTTTACAACACACACACAAAATGTATCAATTCCAACTATATCAATAAAACTACATTTGATTTGAAACCGACAGAATATTTTTCTATTTTTAACTGCTTTGGAGATTCTTTATTTTTAATGAAGCATACATAATAAAACTGTAGCTATGCATTTGGCAACATAAATTAGTCTAGTTAATTTACAAGTGTTTATCCTCTTTTTTTTTGTGTGCAGAGGACCTACCACTTTGATAACATTGGCAAGCTGTTCTTGTGTCACCATTTCTTTGTCTTCTGACAATTCCACGGCTCTATGTAGGACCAGCATTTTTTGCTGAGTACGCCTGGAATTGAGATTAAGTACACCATTTACATTAAAAGTGCCTAATATTCACAAAAAGATTGTGTGGTAGTTTTACAACGTTAATCCACAACTAATGGTAGTTGCAGGGATTTTTTTTAAAACAACAAAACAAAAAAGCAATATCATACACATGGCTTAGTGAGAGATGGTAGAGAATTACCCACACATTTACATTTGTATTTTAATAGAACTTAATTTTGACAATACTTAAATTGTTAAATAGTAAAATACATACTTCTTTTAATGCCTGTGAGCAGAATTTTTGAAGGATGAGAAATATCTCTAAAAGTGTTAAATATTTTGCAGCACTGCCATATAGAAATAATTAGCCCTTAATAAAGTAATTCATTTATCAAACAAAAGATAATATAAAGAACTTTTGGCGTTTCATTTTAAAATAGTGGTAACTGAAGCAATCTATTATTTTCCGGCAGCAGCAAAGTGTGTTTGATGATTTTACTGTTGAAGAGAAAATATATTAAGTCTGTGTTCATATAGGTCTATGTGTTCTGTGCTTCGAATAATTCTAAATCAATCCACTATTTCTTTATAATCATCTGTATCTGACTGAAATGCATCTGACAGCAAAGTGCTTGTCGAAAATGTATCAAAATTATTGTGCTTTTAATTTTTTCATTTTCTTTTTTTTTTTCACAGTGAAAAGAAAAATGCAACTTACGCAACAGACTTTTGCATGGCTTCAATTTCAGCTTTCAGCCTTCTATTTTCAGCATCTAAATCAATCATATACAATGCTTGGCTCTTACATTCTTTCTCAGATGCCTGAAATTAAAAAGGTCATATAAGGTGAAAACCAAAATGCAAAATGTATTTCACATAGTTATTATATTATTATGACAAAGTTTGCATGGGAAAAGCCTGTTACTAGAAACAGGCGTTGTGACAAAGGCAGACATTTTCTCTCCTACCTTTTCTTCTTATCAAATGAAAATGTGTATATACGGCTAAAGTAATACAAATTATATAATAACTTTTAAATTCAAAAGTACAAATTTTACTTCAAGGAACATGGTTTTGGATTTAAAAAGGGGGATTAAAAAAATCAAGCACTTAACTTGAGAGTGAAATTTAATAATATTGAAATAATATCACTGAACAAGTGTTTAATAAATTCTAAAACCTACACTGCTAGCACTTAAAATAAAACTAAATCGGAAGATAACAGACTTACTTTCAATTTAATTTTTATAGAGTCTACTTCTTTCCTTGCATTTTCTTTTTCCTCTGTCACAGATCTGAAAAATATACCAATTTTTTTTAAATGTTGGTAGGGCAAAACAACTTGCGCCATGTCTTTTTTTTTTTATGAAACAACTCGTATGGCAGATGGCAGACTAAGTAAATTTGTTTCCAAAACTTGATTTGAAGAGGAAATTTCAAATTGAACAATCTGGAAAGAATAAAGGTCAGATTGACAAAAAATATTCGTAATTGATAAGACACATGTACTTTTTATATACAATTACCAAGTACAGAGAAATCTACATAGTGGTATCAAAGCTCACCTTTTGAGGTCGGATATAGAGTTGATGTGGGTGTGAACGTTAACCTGTGAGCCCATGTCCAGCAGGATCTGGTCATGCTTGTGCTTGAGCTCCTTGTATTTCAGTCTGACCTCCTCAAGCTCCCGTTCTAAATCAGCCTTTGCCCCTTCACAGGAAGCCAGCTTCTTTGCCATGCGAGATACTAAGGGAGATAAACAATTAAAATGTAATTGTTTGATGAATAAAATGTTAAGTCCACATAATTTCTGTTTTGAAATATTTTACCCACTCAAAGATTGTGTTCACCCAAACCTGGCAAAATTTCCCGAACTTCCATAGTGAAAAAAGAGGGGGGGATTTAAAGATTTTCGTCCGTCTAGATAGGCTCTGAAAATGTCCCTGATATAATAAATGGTCACACGGTCAGCCCTGGAATGGAATACCCACGGAAAAAGAGAGGTTGTGGCCAAAGCAGACTTGGCGGACAAGCACCAATGCCGAGATAAAAGCCAACGGTACTACATAGGCCGAGCTGAAGAGGATAAGCTAAAACCGAGTCTGATAGAGGGGAGTTGCTGCGGCCCTTTTTCCACAGGGTTTCAAGAGGCTTAAACTAATTAAACTAAGATTGTGTTCAAAAGTAAAACTATTTCTCATTATCTAATAATATTTTTTCTTTTATTTCTACCATAATAACTTTGTTATCAAAGGTGCATTCCAAGATTTCAATTGTTCCATAGCCCATAATAGTAATAATAATAATAATAATAATAATAATAATAATAATAATAATAATAATAAAAATAAT
>RQTK01001821.1:23184-33529 GCA_003991915.1 Elysia chlorotica
CAACAACAACAACAACAACAACAACAACAACAACAACAACAACGACAACGACAACGACGACGACAACGACGACAACGACGACAACGACGACAACGACGATGATGATGATGATGATAATGATGATAATAATAATAATAATAATAATAATAAAAACAATTATTATGAAAAAGAATTGTATTGGTATTTATTTACTTCAATCTCATTATGATTTATTATTTGTTGCCACATCTTTTTTTAAATGCTAACTTAAAAAATCAATTATAAATAATCAATTAATCTTTGAACCTATACTTACTCTCTCCAATGTGTGCTGTGTACATATCTTTGGACTTGTGAGTCTGCACCTCGAGCCTCTCCATGAGGATCTGGTTCTCCTCCAATACCAACCGAGCCTGTTCTTTCAACTGATGCCTGTCATTCAAAATTAATCCTCTTGGAAGCTCAAATTGAAATAAGTAGATTGATCTACCAAAGCACATTTTGCCTCTATTTATATCAAGCCACTGAATTCAACTTAAAATATATGCAACATAAATAAACTTCTGAATAATACAACTTTTTTCTTTAAATTCGAATTTCCCCGTGTCTACTGTAGAAACCAACACATGAGACTAATTCGCAAAGACTTTAAGAAAAGATACTGCAGACTTAAATCATAATTTCACTATAAGTATGATAAAACACTCAGCAAATTTGGACATTATCAAGTGCGCACATAAATTTTAAGAAAAACTTCCCACACCTCTGTACACTAAAAGAATTGCATTACAATAATAATAAAGAACACAATTAACCATATTATGAAACGTTTACTTTGGGATGCTGTATCTTCCAAATCTTTTCTTAAAAGTAAAAGGAACTACAATCACGAAGCAACACCAAAAAGCAGATTTCTTTGTTAAACCCTACCACTCTGTGTTGTCTCCTTGGCCTGAAAAGCCTCCACTTGACAGTCTGAGCTTCTGATTTTCTTTGAGTATATCTTCTGCTCTCTTCTTCAAAGACGCCAACTCCACCTATTCATGCAATTAAGAATATGAATAAAGTTAAAAATGATGGATTGTGGCCATGTTCGTCATAATGTCTAAATACCTATAATCAAAACAACAACAAAAGGTAGATACAGTGAAAGTGGTTGTGGGTAGTTGGCAATGTTTTAGTCAACCCCCCTCAATATGTTAAAAAACTGACTCCAGAGAACTGCGATGTTGGGCGGAGGCCACTGTATTATTATTTTGAGATGGAGTTAGGGAATGAAGAGCAGCAGTAGTAGCAGTTGTAAAATAGGCAGTAGCAACAGTATTAGTGGAGCTACACTGAAGGTTTTCATTTAGATCATAATTCAGGTTCAGGATAACCCCTTCAATTTTTGCAGGAAAAAAAAACAAAAAACATCCGGCTACTGAGTTGTAGCTGTTTTCATATTTTTAACCAAGCAGGACTTCTTTTATAATACTGACCTTGCACTCTTTTATGACTTCATCCTTGTGCTCTAAATGATCATCATAAGCCAAAAACAGTGGGGCGAGATATCTTCTACTTATCTGACAAGATCAAAACAAAAGCACAAACTGTTTTAAATTCCAGCAAGGAAAAGCTTCAATGCTGGTACAGAATAGTGATTGTTGAACAATCCTTTCCATTATGCTATTTAAAATGTCACAAAAAATGGTATGACAAAGCAGCAATTTTGATAAAGGCCATGATAACTATAACAAAAGTTGTTCATAACTCAAAGATCTATTACAAAAAGGTTGGAAATATAATGTGTTCAAGCAAAGTGCTTAAACGTGCAAACTTTACTATTCTGAAGAAAATGTGAGATTTTTACATTGATTAAAAGTTAGATTGAAATCATCATATTTTTCCTTTTACTATTTTTTAACATTATTTAATCATGGGCGCATATTATTCTTATAAAACTTATTAAAAGAACTAAGACACAGGTCAAATAACTTCAAGACCTGTTTTATAAGTACAACAACATACAATTTTAATTTCAATATTCAATGCAGGTTATCTGTGTCAAATGAAGAATAAAAATTTGAGTCCACTTACCAACCAAGATGGAATTGGTCCCTTAGACGGTAACCCGTGCACCTCTTTTGCCTGTACATTGAAGATAGTATATCATCAAAGCAAATTAAGATTTGACACAGATGCAAATAACTGTTGGTACTAAGTGTCTTAGTTGAAATATAGATAAAAGCAACTGCAGCAGTTTACTCTTTACCCCCATTCAAAAAAAAAATTTTTTTTTAGATAGGATACATTGAAATAACAATTTATCGATTTTATTTACTTGTTCAAAACTTATTAGATTATTGCCTAAGACAGGTTGATTTTGTACAGTATAGCGATAGTTCACTAATCTCACCTGTTTGATTTGAGCTGGATCAACTGGCCTGTATTTAGCTTGTAGATCACTTAGCTCCACATTGAGTCTGTGAACTGTTGTCTTGAGAGTCTCGTTCTCCTCCTTCAGCTCCTCCACCTGGCGTTGAGCATGCAAAGCTTGGGCACTCTCAACATCTGATTTTTTTTCAAAATATAGCAACTGGATGATTGCAAACAAGCTTCAGCTGAACAGTGACAAAACAGAGACTTTACTATTTGATGTGAGAAATCAACTAAAAGATAATGTAATAACACATATAAATGATGGACATGATGTAATTGAGTTTATAAAACAAGCCAAAAATCTTGGTGTATTTGTAGATCATCATCTAACGATGGAGCCACACATTAGTCACCTTTGTAGGTTGATCTATCTTGAAATACGGAGAATAAGCTCAATGGCAAAATATCAGGAAGACCCTTGCTACAGCCTTCATTCTTTCACGGTTTGACTACTGTAACTCTATATTTGAATTTATATGATGAGAGTCTGGACAGGTTGCAGAGATGCCAAAATAGTGCTGCTAGAATGGTAGCAGGAAAAAGAAAGCGAGACCATGTAATCCCTCTCCTTAAGCATCTGCATTGGTTGCCACTAAAATCACGCATTGAGTATAAGACATCCATTTTCTGTTACATATGTATTAACGAAACGGCCCCGTCATACTTGTTAAACCTCGCTCCCTGCTTATAGCCCCTTCGCTCGAGCGAACAAAAAAAACTTCTTAATGTAAAAATATTTAGAACTAAGAGATATGGTGAGAGAGCTTTCAGTGCAGCTGCACCGAAGATTTGGAATAGTCTATCACAATAATAGAGCGACACTGACTCAGAAGCGACATTTTAAAAACTGTTAAAAACACATTTGTCCGACCGCTTAGCTTAATTATGTATGCAAATCATGTTTTTGTATGAATGAATTCTTTTTGTTTGTAATGTTATGACATGTAAATGATGTATTATTATTTATGTTCTATGTCACTATGTCATATTTTCTTTTTTAAATGAGATTTTAATGTGTAAAAGCGCCATGAGCTGAGTTTATTGGATATGGCACTCTATAAATAAACTGTATTTTTTTTTTTTTAATGAGATTTTAATGTGTAAAAGCGCAATGAGCTGAGTTTATTGGATCTGGCACTCTATAAATAAACTGTATTACTATTATCATTAATAATTTTTTTCAAATAGTTACAGAGATATGAAAAAATGTCTAAACTGCCAGATGGATAGAGGCTTGTACATCTCCTACTAATTGTATACAATTGAACAAAGCACGATGGACATTCAGGAGTGAAAAGAAACCTCAGCAGCTTGGAACATCAAGATTTGGTAAAATTTCAATAAAGCAGAAAAGCAAATTCTGTTTTCAAGTTTAAATGGCTTCAACACATCCAAATTCTCTTAGTTTAAACTCATTTGCCCTTTCAGTTGCTTAAAACATAAATATTTTTACATCTTCATGTCAGACTACCCTAGAAATTCCGGGAACATGATCCTCTGACTGTCTGTAAAAATATTTTGGAAACTTAACGAGAAAACTAAAGTATCTCAAACTTATTCATTGAGACAGCCTGTAAGTCAGGGAGCAAGATGGTAACAAATTTAAGATGTTCTCATTTCAAAGATCACTCTATTTTATTACATATATCATTCAAGACTGTAAGAATAAATCTTTACCCCCTCAAGTATTACAGAAAACAAGTAAAGAGTATCTAACAAGTAAGTATTGTTAAAGTAGAGTGAAAATCAAAGTCAATAGTTTCATACTCAAACCATTAAAAGAACACTCAAATTTGATTGAAAAGTCATTAGATTCTAGGGTTTTGTAGAAGTAAACCTAGGACCTCTATGTCAAATTTTTAGCAAATGAAATATAAACATATTTCTGGTTTGAAACAACATAGGAAGTTGAAAGGTAAACATAAAAGAAAATAAAACTGTTGCCATAAACAAGGTTATAAGTTGAGCAGAATGTACTCACCACCATCTCTGATGGCCTCAGCCACTCGCCTCAGTGACATGAGTTCAGATAACATTTCTTCATTTTGCAGCTTCAGCTGTTGCATTTCCATATCAGACATAAAGCCTGTAGCAGTCCCAGCGCGGGGAGTCGAGCTGCTGCGTCCACTCAGCCGGCCTGATAAGGATATCAAAGGCATTTCCATAATAACTAGCACCACGCCTTGGCTTTAAAAAAAAAAATATTTTTCTCATTATCTTTGTTACTGACAATAAATTGAATATCTCCATTCTTGGTTTTCCAAAGACTATTAACGTAATTTAAAAGCTGTTTCAGTTTTATCATTCTAAAAGGGAATAAAGTGATTATTCATAAATAAAGGAGAGGGTAAAGAGAACAATCAAATAAATTTTTTAATTCACAATGCCAAAAAAAAATTTCAATGTAATTCTTGAACTGATTTCATTTCATTTACATTGAATTGAAATTAGGAGATTTAAAGTGTGTGTGTGTGTGTGTGTAAACAAAATCAATAAATAATAATGGTGATATGTGCGTGCAACTCATTTTAAAAAAAAAACAATGCTGGTCATAGTCAAAAAAATATAATAAACCTGCGGTATTGCCTTTTCCCCAGTGCTCTCTGGCATTGCTTAATATAAAAAAAAAGAGAATTGGGTGGATTTTAAAAATGTTCTCATATAACATTTATAAGATTGTTTTTTCATGTGCTTTTTATGCATTTCTTAGTATAAAACACATATCTCATTCTTTTACATTATTTATGGATAAAAAGGCAAGTTTACCTCTTTATATCTAAGACTGTAGAACGCATGTAAAATTCATTTTTCTAAATTTTTTATGTTGTTCTAATGCAAAAATTAGCACACTATACTTATAAATACGATTTAAAAATAATTCACATGCATCTTAGCATCTTATACATTTATGAATAAAGAAAAGAAATTCAATCAAAAGTAACTTGTCCATCCAAATTCGTTTTCTTCAACTACATATAAAGATGAAAAACAAATTATTAGGACCATATAAAAAAATTTGTTGTAACTTCTTTTATGCTTTTATATCTTTCTATCTTTAAAAAATGACCCCTTATACAACTTGATATAACAAGAAATATTTTCTAAAATATCTGAAAATTACTTAAGTTAGCTTCATTTTAGTTGGTCAAATAAACATGATTTATTTTCACTATTGAAAACTGTTTTTTTTAATAATGATATTTTTGTTTAGACAACAAAAAAAGTTGATTTCTCTCATGATTATACACTAAATTTGATAGGAACATCGAAAAACAGGAGACACATAAACAGTGATCTTGAAAATCCATTTTTCTAACATGCCCATTCAAGAAACTGAAAAATTATCACAGAATAAAAATATAAACATTTTTGGCAGCATTTGTAACATAAATATGATATCATGAACATTTTTTTTTTTCGATAAGATGTGATCTTGCATGCAAAAAATATAGATAGTGAGTATCTTGAACAATTAAACAAACAATTTAACATGAATCATCTTACTGTTAGGCTGAATATCTTTGAACAGGACAATCCCTGTAAAGATTTAAAAATATTTACACTCAATGGTTTTAGTGGTGTAAAGGTGTATACATTATAAAGCCCATTGAATCTTTCTTTTAAAAAAATATTGTTTCAGTTACACCTAGAATTCCAGTTTCCACAGTTATGATCTTTTCATCACACACAAAAAATCAGTGTACTCTCCTACTTGATATATCTTGACATACAAAAATAACAAGGCATCCTAACATTTTTCAAGTTTCCAAAAAGGCAAAGCAAAGTTAGGTTACTTCTAACCTAGCATCTCAAGTGTTTTGCAAAATACTACGATAGGTATGGTTTAGGTTTTGAATAATTACAAAACAGACTAGAATGGTAATAATTATGACACAGTCTGTCTGCATGCCTGTCTATGTCACTCGCTATCTCTTTCTGCCTGCCTCTCCCTATCTGTATCTCTTAATCTCTGTCTGTCTATCTCCCTCTCTTTGTTTCCACTTATTTTACTTTGTCTCTTGCTCTTTCTCTACTCTTATTCTCTGCATCTCTCTCTCTCTCTCTTTCTCTCGCTATCTCTCAATTTTATCCTCCCTCTCTTTGTTTGTCTTTTCTGCATGTCTCTCTGTCTCTGTGTGCCTGCTCGTCCGCCTGCCCACTTGTCTGTCTGTTTGTCTGTCTGTCTTGCTCTCTCTGTGTCTCTGTCTGTTTGCATGCCGGCCTACCTATTTGTCTGTCTGTCTTGCTCTCTCAGTCTAATATGCCATATTTGTGCCTTTCTCTCCCATCTATAAATATTAAAATGCACCATAATTATTCCATACTTAGGGGATTATTAGTGCGGCTCACAGTGTCTGCCTCAGCTACCAGCTTCTGGACCTCCACACTGTCAATGAAGCCGCCTGTTGTTTTCTTAACACTAGTGGGCTCTTCATCTTCCCAGCCTCCATGTTGTAGGGAAGAGGAGAAGCTGTGGAGAGCCTGCTTCTTGCGACTTCTAGTCATTTTGTCAGCAATCAAGGCTAGATCTGGAGACAGATCGTTGGCCTCTTCATTCCTTGCTGCTGCTGCTTTGGCTGCTGAGTCCTCTTCTATGCTGTCTATTTGCCATAAACACACACAAAGCACACGTGACCACACAAGTGCCAAGTAGTGGGATAGAGGGAAAGATATTAGACCAAAGAAAAACGTTAAACAAATAATGGAAAAAAGGAGAAAATATCACTGAAACTTGCAACTTAAAAAAAATCAATACAACAAGATTAATAAAGACGACCTTTATTACGGGGGAATGATATATGAAAGAAAAAAATGTTAGTTTCAGACAACCTATGTAATTTAAAAGTAGAAATGGGACATTGAATCTATTATTTTAACTACATTAAGAACATGATCAAGAGAAAACAATAAGGAAAAGAGGCGGTACAAGACACGCAAAAAGATTTGGAAAGATTGCATAACTGCAGGAAACTGCATCAAAAGATTTAAGAAAATACATTTTTTAAACTTGAAATGATTAAAGGATAATTCCCCATATCTTAAATTCCATCATTTTATGAAAGAGACCAAATTGTTTTTTATGACTTATCACATACTATGAAATCTGAACTTCTTAAATTTAAGATAAGATAGATAGGGAATACTTGATTAATCCCTTTAGACAAAATTGAAACTGATCCAGATTAGAACTGGACAAGAGTATTTTAGATTAGTCATTCTTAGGCCATGATATTATTTTGTGTGTGTGAAAGTAAATTTTCTTTTGTAATCCAAATTTTGTAAGAAGCCTAACTCTGTTTGGAAATAAACAAATTAAATATGTTTGCAATCTATGATAAAAGAAGGTAGACATTTCAATTTTCAGACTTTTTAAAGTACCATTTATCATGGTTGTGATTCAAAAAGTCTTAAGTGGATTTATTTTGAGCTAACTTTCTAATTTCAACATCACATTAAGCAGGTAAGGTGCAGATTAATTCCTAACTTTCCATAATTGTGCTTTCATAAAAATGTTTTCACCACACTAATAATGCAAGCAAAGATCCTTTTTTTGAAAAAATATTAAGAAGCTATCCCAATTTCAACCTATTAAAAATACACTGTATAGTTTTTATAGTTTTCTGCAAAATTTGAAAATAGCTTATATTATAGTATTGTTTTACCTGACAGGTTTGAACTATTTATATCACCAACCAGAATCTGATGCTATTAATGCTCAAAGCCTTTTTTTCCCCAAACTCATAATCTTTTTAAAAACATTACTATAAGCTCTTCACATGCAAGTTTTCAGTTGCCACTGTCATGCCAGTACGACAATAGCATTGATGTTAAAAAAATACAGAACATACAGGAAAAACAGAGGTAAATAAAAGCTAGACGGACTTCTTTAATGACCATGCCCTGTATGATTTTATTGGAAACAAAAAAAAGAAACCTTCTGCATTTCATTTGTATTTTTAAAAAGTGTTGCAGGCAGCAGGAAAAAGCAACAGTAAATGCTTAAACAGTAATTGAAAACATTTTTTGAAATCTAAAACAAATTAAAAAAGACACAGCGTTATGACTGAATTGAAGCTTTCATGGTGTGCTGACATGCAAATATTTATAGTTGAACAAATTCAAACTATTTTTGGGTCTCTGCTGGGAAACTGTTTGCTACAGATAGGAGAGACAAATGACTATTACTAACAATTCTTATAATAGGGGAAGAAAAAGCTCAAACACACAAAAAAATCTAAAAATT
Organism: Elysia chlorotica; assembly: GCA_003991915.1. Classification (NCBI taxonomy): domain Eukaryota; kingdom Metazoa; phylum Mollusca; class Gastropoda; family Plakobranchidae; genus Elysia; species Elysia chlorotica. The sequence goes on from RQTK01001821.1 coordinate 31,829, forward strand.
ATAATCCTAAATAATAACTGCAAATTACATATCAATTAATTGAGAAATAGTAGCAAAAAAAAAATGTTTCACGGCGATCACATACAAAGAGTATTAACAACACAGAAGGAGACTGGAATGTCTTGTTTTTACCTCTTCGACTGGAGCCACGTCCACTGTCAGCTTGATTGGATGCAGCAGGGTGTGTAGAAGAAATATGAACATTTTGCCTAGAGGATCTTGACATCTAAAAGTGTGAGGAAGAAGAAATTAAAAACTATTGTTTTAAAAACAAACAAAAAATCAGTTAATAAACATATATAGGGTTACGTCAAAAGGTGCCATTTTCAAACAGATCATTTTCGGGGGCCCATAACTAATTAAAAATTTGAGCTTTTTACTACCAAATATTGAATCGATTAACACAAGCAATGCGCTCAAACAACCTGGACTTTGAGAATGGATGGGAACATCCTATACTGCAAGAACAACCTCTGATTGGTTTCAGTCATGCTAACAATAGACCTAACCATGCATCTTCAGATTACTATCTCTTTGATCCGAGAAGTTCCATTGAGGATTTAAGAAGGAGATGACCTGGTTGAAAAAGTAAAAAGCTGGTTTGCTATGCATGATAGACAAGATCTTAATTATCATCCATCATATAGGCAGAAATATGACGACTGCAATAGGAATTGTTTTTAAATACATAGGAGTTTGGTGCTTCTTGTGAATAAATTTGAGTCAGGTTGATACAGAAATGATCTCAAAAAATGTTTTGCTTCACTTGTGGAAAAGCCTTGTGAGAGCATTAGAGTTTAATTTAACTGGGCTTCACAGTAGTTTTGTTCACTTAGCTCTCCATGTAATTGCAATATTACTTATACTGGGCAGAAATTAACTCAAATATGGAAAAAATTTATCTTCCAATCCAAAAAGTCAAGATATAAAATACCAAATTTTATGATAACTCAATTTTCAAACCTCACCGTTTCGTTCAATTCTTGTGGTAAGTCATGAATTCGTTGCATTTCAGCTTGAACGTCTTGATGTGTTCTTGACAGAGATATTCCATCACCCTCTGCTCCCCTGCTTGAACTGGCAACTTTCTGGACATTTTTTTTCTGACAAATTCATCATCAGATTTATTATTTCACCCTCCATCATATTGTGCCATATCCGAAGAGGTTATAAATAGCGTGCCCCCCCCCCCCCCCCCCCCCCCCCCCCCCCGCACACCCGCCCGCATCCCGAGGTTAAAAAACCGCGCCCCCCCCCCCCCCTCCCTCCTCCGTCCTGAAAGTGTAAGCTGTCTGTCCAGCTTGTCAAGTTGTCTAATTTGATTTCTTCTGGGTCTTCTTCTACCCCTCTTTACATCTTCTCTACTCCCCATTGTATCTTACATAATGAAAAATACTTAAAAATATCACAAAATCCACAAATTAAAAAAAACAAAAACTGAAAGTACAAAAAAAAGGTCAGTAACTTGGTTCATTTTAATCATGTAAATAGCAATCACCTTTTCAACACCCTTTCCAAAATACTTGCTCAACATCAACAAGTCGAATGTCATAATCATCAAGCATACTGAGAAAGTCAGCTAAATTGTCTACCTAATATATAGAAAATAGCCACAAATCATCATAATAATATCTATAGTAAAGTGGCCTCCGCTTGCGAACCTACTCCATCTTCGAACCTGCTCGCCCTATGAAACATAAT
>RQTK01001822.1:8099-38514 GCA_003991915.1 Elysia chlorotica
AACGGGGGACGAGAGAGATAGAGATGGATAGAGAGAAGACGAGAAGAATGGAGATATATCTAGATCTAGATCTAGTCTATGCGTTGTTAGTTTGTTCTCTGACCTTGTCTGCCCCGGTTGTGAAGATCATTCTAGATTAAATCTATGCATTGTTAGTTTGTTTTCCTACTTTGTCTGCCCTGGTTGTGAAGAACATTCGAGAAATCTGTCAATCTGGTAAACAACTTGTTTTTCAGTGTCGGCTTGTTTACAATCTAAGGATTCTAGTGAACTGGAGTAATGTCCCTTGTAGTCTCGCAATTTCTAGATGATCGTAGTACATGCTAGAAATATCGAGAACAACTTGAATCTTCTGGGTTACAACAAATCGGTATAAAAGGCTTGTACGGAGTGAGCTCAGTGAGTAGTATTCAGTCAGTCGAAGAGTCTGAGCGCATTTGTTACTATTATTAGAAGCCGTTGTGTTACATTACGAATTGCTATTGCAGTTGTGGAATTGATCACAGATTGTTATTGCAGCTGTGGATTTAATAACTGTCGAGATTTTATTATAACATTTTCAATACCCTAGACGTGTTTATAGTTAATAAAGTTATTCTTCAATATTTCTACAAGAAGGAGTTAACTTAATTATTTGTATTGAGCCAGTGGATGTCGGATCACTGTCTGAAGCCCCGCTACAATATATAATTTTATAACCGATAGCTGGGCTCTACAACACAGACTGTGCATCACCCCAACAATCCACGTTACAGTGATTTTATACAGGTAGATTTTTTTTTAATGTACAATTTCTATTTTCTAAATACTGTACATGGAATTGTTCTAACAACCTTGAGTGAAGAACATTTTTACAAAGTTTAGCACCAGTAGTTTTGTTTTAAAAGTTAGTTTTCCTCTAGATAATTCTATCTCTTACGCATGGGACGCAGACTGGGGTAGAGCATAAGGGTGCAACTATACCAACTCATACATGCATCCTGGACAGACACAGACAATATGCAGAGATCCATTTTTAGTGGTTATTCATTCCTCGAGATACACCGGCTGTCGTACGACGGATAACAGCTTCCGTTGACGGACCGCTGTGTTTTCCGTTGACGGACCGACAATCTGTGTTTTGCTACGGGGAGGAAAAACTTGATCTGTGACAGTCTGTGTTGGACGACCGCCATTGTTTTCCGGCTCTCGATTCAAAACTTTAAACACACTTTTCTCCAGAATGCCTTCATAAGTATAGACCCAAGTAGTATATTTAGTCTCAAATATTTGGTCACAATAAAAATGATATATGAAATAAGCTTAGTTTTTGAAATATTTGAAAATTTATCTAATCGCATAACCGCTGGGCACACTTTGAGCTAGATAGCTGGTCAAGCCAGAATCTAGGCTCGTGTGTATGTGCGAAGAGCGATTTCCCGCTGACCTTTGATCCTGGTATCACATACTTCGGCTGGCATCTGTGTTGCTTGGGCGTTTTTACCAGGATCGACACCTTTGTCATATGTTAATGTCGACCGACGCTTGGCCTAATTTGGTGTAGCTGCAGCTTACGGCCTGCGGTTTGAATGCCACCATCAGTAAAAAAAATGTTTTGTCGATTTTGTCCTCTACTAAGTGGGTCGGTGTCAGTTTAATTTGACTGCCTCAAACAGGAGTCCAGGTCTCCCCGTCCTGTCTCGTGTATAGCTGCACATAAAATTGTGAGACATTAGTCTTGGGGCCCCTTCCACAATATAGCCCATATAGTACTGACATTGGATGTAAAGCAACAAAACAAACAAACAATCTTTTAGGCATGTCATGAGCATTCTCTTTACTCTCTGTTTTCCTATTAGCCAGGGTAACAAGATCTATCCACTACCTTCATAAAGACATTTTTACCACACAGGTGGCTCCCTGCATGGCAGGTCTCACTCATTGCTTGTTAACGGTCAAACTCATTTTCAGGAACGAGATTCCCTTTGGCTTTTTAAGAGCAAAAAATACAATAAAAAATGCTGTACTGATCTCTCTTGATAAGAAAAGTAAGAACATCAATTCTAATTCTATTAGGTCTGTCCTTCTGGAGCAGAAGGAATGAGAGGGTGTTACGTGAGGATTTAAATGCCCTAACTACCAGGGGCCGTATTCATGTGAAGACCTAGGCCTAAAAGTCGGACTAAACTTATTGTTTTAGTAATATTTTAGTTGTTTTAGAGTTTATTTTTACCATCTCGGCACACACGCAATCACGCATTTTTATAATTTTCCATAATTTAGATCTACACTAAGAAAGTAGGTCAAATGAAAGGTTCCATCCAGTAGTTCATGAATAAAGAAATTACATATAGATTTATTTTTGATACTTAACTTTTATGATTTTAAGGTGAGCTCTATGAAATTTCAAACTGACTTCTACATTTTCAGACTTTCCCTCCATTTTTTCTTTAGACGTTTATAGTTTACAACAAAAATTTGCAATAAATACCAGCTTAGTCTACATAAAAAATGTTGTATCAACTATGTCAGTTTTTTAGGCCTAGTTTACAACTACTCATGAATACGGTTCCAGTAGCTCAATATGGGCTGGGGAAGTGGATTATTTCCATTTGTGCACGATTGAGGTGTGGAAAGAGATCTTTTCGCCACTTTCTCATTTTTTTTTTAATGATGGGTCTAGAGCTACACCAGGTCTGTTCCAGAACTTCTTGTCATTAGCAAAGTAAAGGTACTGGGGTGCTTGTTATATTCAAAATGAACTAAATAACACAAGAGAGAAAAAAAACCTGGATTTGAAAATCTTTTCTTATAACAACGATTCTCATCATTTAAGATGTTAAAAATGGATTATACTGCGCTGAACTATTCCTTACAATCAACATCATGTTACATTTTCCTTCTTTGTAGAAGAATCTTTAAACTGGATAAAGCCACCACAGCATTTTTTTTCAGTTCCGATAGGGTGACTTTGAGGCACTGTACTAAAAACTCACATGTTGATGCGCTCAAGTTTGACTATGGTGGAGTTTGGAGTAAGCCTGTCTTTGTAGTCCTCCACCTCTTTATCAGCGGCCATAATAGTCGGGTTTCCGCCTTTCTCAAACATAATCAGTTGGCACTCATCCGGTGGGACATTCAGACTATTTTTTTCCACCAAGTGGCCAATTTCCTGTACAAGATTTAAAAATAATACTTAGTTTAAAAAAAGGGTGGAAAAAATAATTTAAAAAAAAACAAAAAAACAACAACAAAAACACACACCATGTTTGTGCGAGTCAACTCTTTTTTCTAAACTTATGGACTCTGGCAAATGGTACTGAAGAAAGAATCTGTGGGGGAGGGGGAGCCAGCAATAGTTGTAGAGGATTAGGCATCCATACTTGGTTCAATCTATGCATATTTATTTATTTATATGTTTCAACTCCTCCCTAACTGGTTGGATTGCAGTTAATAAAATGTAGATTTTAGGGATTTTCATTAAATGCCTACCTCTACCATTGTGGAAAAAATAACTTTTAAAAATTCCAACTCTATCCATAGTTAATAAAATGTGCCTGGCCCTGACATTTGTCCTGGCATCCGTGCTGTGCTTCTGTGTAACAGAATGTAAAGTTGTCAGATTTTGAGTTTGGGACCCCTAGTCTTATACGATCATTTTTAGACCCAGAAGGTCCAGGGTCAAAATACTACCACTGGTTGGGTAGTTGGTTTAATGTCAGTATAAAAGAAGATGGAAAAATAGGCACCTGCTTTGCTTTTTTCTGCCCACGTACCCTAGTTCTTGGAATGAGTCACAAAAAAATCGTATACATTTTCTCCTACTTTGTAATAGACAGACAGGAGCCATAGTATCCCCATACTGTCTATGTGTGGTAGCACATAACATCTTTAGACACTAGTCTTGGGGCCCATTTACAGTATAGTCTATATAGTACTGACTTTACTTGCTAAGCAACAAAACAAACAAACCTCTCTAATAGTATTGACTAAACCAAAGTTGACGGTAACGGACGTTTGAGCCTCTCCAAACAAATAGACTTTGACTGTAACACTGTCTGCCTGGGCCTCTGAAACAAACCAATAAAAATACTTATAAGTGCTTAAAACAAAAGCAACATCAGATTAAACTTCATAAAGATGTATTGGTCCCTTTGAGGGTTAACGAGATAATTTGCCTTATTGGATAACATCTGCTTTTCTTTCTTCTTCAAAATTTCTCAAATTGGTACTTTTGTTAACAATGTTGTTATAAATTGGTTAGAAATAGACAGATATGAAAAAGAATGATGCTCTTTACTGAAAACTTGATGACTTAAAAAAAATTGCAAGAGCAAATTATCCCTGGCTTTCTTATATTACCATAATAATTATGTGATATACAAGTGTGAAAAACCAATATCAGCTGCACAGCCAACGATCCTGAACCCCCCCCCCCCCCCCCCCCCCCCACGCCCCTAGGAACCCGCCCCCCCGCGCCCCCCCCCCCCCCCCCCACGCCAGCAGTATATGAGCAAAGTATGAAACTTAGAGCACAAACATTATTTTAAAAAATCTGATAAATTCAAACGAATAAAAAGCCTAGATGATCAAAAAAATTTTGTTTAACCTTTTCCCACCAATCACCCAGCACCCATTCTGTGCGCGTTGGTACGTTCTTGCACTAACACCTATCTGTATTGATCTGCACACCTTCCATTTAAAAAAAAATAAAAATAAAATCTTTTACCCAAAAATAGTAGTATGTACACAAGAAAAAGGCAGTAAATAATGCAAGGTGAAAAAGTTCAAAGGACTAACCAGCTAATAAACATAAGATTGTTACATTGTATAAGTGGATCATGAACGCGGAGGGAAACTGAAATCAGACGTTCCACTTCTTCTTCCAAATTAAAAAAAAAATTAAGGTTAGTCCTGAAATATAATATTAAGTTACCAAAGAGGGTCTCTTTTGTTTTGTTGCTTAGTGTCCAACGCTAGCATTTTATAGGCTATATTGTGGACGTTCTCCAAGCTGACATCTGACAATTTTATATGCTGCCACACACAAGACAGGGTGGGGAGACCTGTCTCAGACGATCACATTAAATCGACATCAACCAATAGTGAAAAAAATCGAACAAATAAGTTTTTAACTGATTGTGGGATTTGAACCGCGGACTTTCTGATCTGGAGACTAACACTCTAACACTTGAGCCAGTTCGCCTCTACCAAAGGGTATTAAAAAAAACTATAAATAAAACTCGTATACACAAGCAGATTTAAATTTTAAATTTCGCATTTTTTCACACACTTGCTGGCGCACATAGATCAGACACACCCTGACTTCTGTATCAGTGATCACATCATACCATCCCAACCCAAGCAGTAAGACACAATATTTTCTTTCATTCAGTAAAACCTAATTACTATATAACTATTATTTATCACTATTATAATTATTATCATAATCATTATTATTGTTGATGCATAGTGTGTATAGTTTTTTTTTAATCTTGTAAATACTCTACGCACACTAAGCAATGTTTCGTCGACAAGTTACAAGATTCTTTTGAAGAGTATTCAGACCAGTGTTAAAACGTATGCCCTTTCCCCCACCCTGCATCAGCTGCTGAAACTGTGCAGATCAGCATCAAGTTGAACAGGAGAAACAAAAATACTTTAACCCTTTAAGTGCTAACTTTTTTTTTTATGATTCCCACTCACAGATTTTTTGTTTAAAATGTGCACTCAAATGCACACGTTAATAGTACCACAGGAATTTCTGGAAAGTAAAATTTTTGTTTGAAAAAAAAAGCAAATTGTAAGCAGGGCAACATATCACGTATTTGGAGCAAATAATTTGTAATGACAGATATTCCAATACTAGGCTGTGTTTTTGCATATGTGGTAAAAGTAGCTTTTATTTTGAAACCTAGAACAAAACCTACAGCTAGATCTCAAACTATCGACATGAACAAAAACTGCTAGTGAAAAATAACTCTACACTCACTGCTGATCGAGTAAACTAAATTTAAAAAAAAAACAAAAAACAACAAAAATCACTGACTTTTTAACAATCACGAACCAGTCCAAATTTCCATACAATCTGAAATCCACCATGTTGGCCTCTTGCAAAGAAGAAGTACAAAAACGAACTCAACAATTAATGCATTCATTCCTTCACTGACCTGTATTAGGAATTTTTCCTTTATTTTCAACTCCAGTTGCTGCCGTCTGATCACCTGTGAATAGAAAAATTGTTTACACAACAGGCTTGGTTTGGGAGATGAAAGAATTTACATACAACTTAAGTAATAATAATAATAATAATAATAATAATAATAATATAATAATAACAACAATAACAACAACAACAACAACAACACTAATAATATTATATGGAATCTGCTTAAGATAAACCCTGATTAAAACAAACTGCGGCTTTAACTAAACGATTTCTGAGGCACCCATTCGTGTTTTGTCACGTTGGTGTTATTGTTCAAATTAAAATCAACATTTAAAAAAATCGGCTATCGCCAAGAGGTTTAGGTTGGTTGGTTGGTTGGGTTTTAACGTCCAACATCAGCAACTTATAGGCTATATCGTGGACGGGCCCCAAGACGGACGTCTGACAATTTTATGTGCTGCCACACACGAGACAGGGTGGGGATACCATGACTCATGTCTCAGCCGGTCACATTATACTGACACCGACCCAACCAGTAGGGATTGCAACAGCCAGGATTCGAACTCGGGACCTTTTGCGTCGGAAGCCGATGTTCTACCCCTGGGCCACCGCGCCCCCCCAAGAGGTTTAGGTTAAGAGGACTTCACTCTAGCAAAGTTGTCACATAATCTCACCCTCTTGTTCCTTAAGTTTCGAGCTACTTGGAGGTTTGTTGCCCATGACTTTCGTGTTGCTTTTTTTCCTATCATGCGAACACAGCACAGCCACACAAAACTTGGTAGAGTGCAAAAACTATTGGTCCGGCAATTTTCTTCGGATTATTCCTGCAGGAAAGTTCCAGCTTGATTCTACATCCAAATTCTGTAGAGGAAAAGATAAAACAAATAAACATGTCACTTTAGTCATAGACAAAGAAGAACAAATCACTATGACTAGAGTAGAATATATTATAAAGCACTTTTGCACTGAAAAAAAATAGAAGAAAATAAAGCACTGTAATTGTAAAGTAAATGGAGAAGAAAAAAAGCAGTGTAAAGAAAACAGTTAAGAAAAAAAAAACACTGCAAAGGAAAGAGAGGAGAAAATAAAGCACTGTAAAGTAAATAGAGAAAAAAATAAAGCTCTGTAAAGTTAATAGAGAAGATAATAAAGCACTATAAAGAGAGAAAAAAATAAAGCATTATAAAGTAAACAGAGAAGCAAACAAAGCTATGTAAGGTAAACAGAAGAGAAAATAAAGCACTGTAAAGTAAATAGAGAAGAAAATAAAGCACTGTAAAGTAAATAGAGAAGAAAATAAAGCTATGTTAAGTAGATGGAGAAGCGATTAAAGCACTTTAATTCAAAAATGACTAATATCAGAATAGACAACAAAGCGGATTTGAGAGAGAGAGAGAGAGAGAGAGAAAGAAGGAGAGGGATTGAAAGAAAATGTTGGGTGTCTTCATAGATATGAACTTTACTTAGTGTTCCTAATTTTTGTCATAACAGGGTCTCGTCCAATCTGTGCTATGTATGCACTACATACTGTCTTAGTTCAAATTTTGCTTTAACATTTTTAACTGTTTGTGTTCAAATCAAATTCTTTGGTCTGACAATCGAATAAAGCTGAGCTCTCTAATAACTTAAAGTACTCTCTATCTAAATTGTAAAGGAAAATCATTTACCATGTTAACCTTGACACACCTATACTGTGCAGGTTGATATGCTCTTGTGATCACACATTTTTATATTGGTTTGCAAATGTTACATTTCAAAGTAATAAAAATCAAAGCTTTTACCTTTTCATGTTTTTAAAAAGTTTCTAAAACATAAAGGAATGAGCCTAAAATCATGTCATTTGGAAATATTAAGTAATATCATTTCAACCCACAGCTTTTACATGCCCATTATATCTAAAGACATAAACAATATAGGCCCCACACAGTGCATCTATGATTTTGCAAAATTTGGACAGAAACAACATCAAAGTGCATATATATGGAATCAGCCAAACATGTAAGCAGCAATACAACAGAGAATATATAGTGATTGTGTAGAAAAGATTGGTCAAAAACACTATTAAAAGAGTATGTAGCCTATAGGTTCAGCCTCAGTAAGTTCACAGAACAGGTGAATTAAAATAAGATGCATATCTGGATTAAATGACTAGTCTTGATTTGGATTCCAGAGTCTGTACACACAACAAAGTGGTAAGCATCATCATTTGATAAGGAAATAAGAAGGCTTGCAACGAGTTCAGCTGTAAGTTAACCTGATGTTATGTAACCTACACCATTGGGGACTGTTTACCCATTGCAAGGTAATTTGATCATAAAAACTTCAAGATAATTTTTAAAAATTAATATTGAAGAAAATTAAGGAATCTTTTTCAATTTGCTTTTCAATTTCGCCTATCACTATGGTGCAGGAAATTATGTTACTTGAGGCAATTGAACTTTTGGCCTTAAATCAACTTATACCTTGGTTCTTGTCAAAATCGATTTAATTATCTTGCCCTCTAAACCGAATATATAGCCGCCATATAAACAGAGTCGGGACCACAGTGGGTAAGGAGTACCCACAATTAATTGTTTCAACTAAATCTCTTTGTAGCCGACGGTCATTAGAAGCAGTTATATGACCAGCCGTGTGCTTGTTGTAATTACGAAAATAGATCTTGATTTAAATCTGGAACCTAGAGTCTAAATGCACCATCTATGAAATGCAATTTGTTAAATCTAGATAAGAAATAGATCTACATTTTTTTAATCATGTAGGTTACAGATTGTTAGATTACATATCTAGATCTAGATCTATGCCTAAATTTCGATCATTCTAGATAACTAGAATCTCGATCCATAGCCTAGTCCCAACTCAGAACCTAATCTACTAGATCTAGATTTCTAGATCTTAAAGTGAAAGTGAAAAAACCCTGCGTCCAGACCAGAACAATCGTAACGCTTATATTGAGTTGAATGTAGAGGTCTAGAAATCTAGATCCTGGGGTAACCCTTTGATCGAATCTAAGCTTACCATGCAGTCTGTTGTGGTGACATCTTAGTTAAAGGCCTAATTTTAGTAGCTTACTCAGAAAGGGGTACCAGAAGGAAGGCGAAAACTCGATTCCCCAAAACTAACCTTCCATTCAATCCATTGCTGTAGGTTGGGTTTTTCCTGATTCTATTTTTACACCGAGGAAGCGCACTCACTATCTAGCGTCGTATTTATAAACGTTTCTGCATTAACTCGAAACTAGGTTCTCTAATTGAAATTTAAACAACCAATTGTAAAATTCTGGGGTCGTAGGTAAAAAAGATTAATTGAATGTAATTTGAAACTTGAAAAGGAAAAATTTGTATATAAAATCATACAACAATTAGATGTGCATGTGAACCAAACCAAACATTTCAGCATTGCTGCTTTTATTTTCTCATCCCTTTTTTTAATACACGAGTTCCATTATTATTTCATGACTGTCCTGTCCACACTAAATTCATTATTTTCATGTTAACTATTTACCAATACAGTACCTTTATCCTCCCATAATATAGGCATAATATTAATTTTCTTAAATTATTTCCCTTACCATTACACTATTTTAATTATGACACAATCATGTTAAACAGTCAGCATTGTCTGCCAAGATATTTGAAGTTTCCAACACATGCTAATTCTTCATTATCAATATTGATTGGCTTGTTTTATATACAATGTCGTATGCTTTGTGTGTATATTTTGCTTTTGTTGTATCTAGCTTTAGAATCGTTCTTTCTCCTGACGCATTGAGTTTGTTTATTGCTAATATGCGGCTTATGTATGTATAACCATGGGCATATTAAACGTTATTAATATCAAACTGCATACTTTTCTAAGGCTTGAAACTTTCATTCTCCTGATTATTATATCAGACTTGGCCATGTCAGCATCTCGTAGGCCTACTATCTATTCTGTGTATAGAATTCCAGTTAAGATTTATACCTCTCTTCATAGTTGGATACATGTGCTCCAAAGCGTCCAAAAATAGAAGGCCAAGTCACCAAATTGAACGAAGTGAAAAGATTTTTGCACAAAGATAAAGATGATTTTATTTCCTTTAATTGTATGCATAGATAGGACAGAGTGATACTTAGAGAGTATTTTTCAGCCTACACTGCCAAAAATGAATAGTGTCTTATCTATGTTCGCACTGTTTTGGTTTATTTTTTGAACATTCATAATTCATCGATTATTTAAGATCTATTGTTGCTAAATAGCAACGCGATGCAAAGATGTTAAAAAATATAGCTCACTTTGGTTCTTGATGCAAGTCTGTGTATATTTCGGTGACTAATGCCATCTATTTTTGGACGCCTTGGTGTGCATACATGTGTGTGCTCCTTCTATTTTTGTTGTCGTTTCATCTTGGTACAAAGCTATTAATGATTGCACAAGCGCGTCAAGCTAGTTTTGGAAGTCCACTGTGATGAGAGTCTTACAGAGTTGTGGACACACACATTTCTATTTATAGCAATCTGTGGTTGGACATGAATCACGCCATCAAAAGCTTAATTGTTACGTGTAATCAAGGAATTTATAAAATGTAATGCTTCTTTTTTTAACCTCCTCAAGTTTGTCTATCAAGACCTGGAGGGCGCATCATAAGCCACATGTAGCTGTACCAGGCTGCATCAACGGTTTCGTCTCTTTGTTTTTTTTACTTTTATCCCCAACAAGCTATGAGAGTCAGTGCGGAAATACCATGACTTCCGTCTTAACCTGTTACATTACACTGACACTGAGGACCTCCTGACTGGAAGACAAACGCTCTAGCACTTGAGCCAGTTCGCCCACCACTGGATTGGCATGCCTGTATGAAACGGACTTTGAAATTAATGTAGAAATTTAAATTGCATATAAATTATACAAGTTTAAATGTATTAGTATACTATTAGCCATCTGGGGAAATAACAGAAAGTACTGTTACTCAGTTGTTTTTTTTATGATAAATTCTAAACAATAATGGAGTATGAAAAACACTCATGTTGAATAATTTAAAAATTTCCCTTTTGCCATCTCAGAAACACATTTTTAAGTATTTATACTTCCAACATTTATTCCTATAGAGATGAAAAAATAATATAAGAACTTTGTTTTCAAAGTTCTTCATAATTCAATAGGCCCTATTTGTTAATTCTAAATGATAATATATTTCATAAAAAGCAAACACATAAATATGCATTATCATGCGTATTGTGGTATCTTTCCCTTTTTTAAATTAAATCTTCTTATCAAAACAATCTGAACTTCAAATGTAGTAACAGGTATATAAATGGAATCTCAGATTGTGAATGGATTAAAACTTCTACTTACAAACAAACAACAGTAAAGAGCTTTGAACAAGAGCCGGTTGGAATGAACTAAAAAAGAAGATCCCTTCTTTTAATTTGCGATGAGTATAATACAATAATACAATAACAGTTCAAATTTAACATGTATTAGTTATGTGTGCGGGAGATGAAACCTTGGACATTACACAAAACAGCTTAAATAAACTTATCCCAACAACTGAGATGTTCATAATTATGAAGAATGATGAAAGTTTCAGGACGAAAAAACAAACAAACAAAAGTTTCTTAAGATTAAACCTCCTTTTTAGAATCAAGAAAAAATGAACAGAAAAATATCCAGAGGCAGACAGTGAAAAAAGATATGGGACAGGCTGGGAGTGGTTGGGTGGATCATGAAATGCAAGTTGGTGAGTTGGTTTAACGTCCAACAGCAGCACTATATAGGCTATATTATGGACCGGCCCCAAGACTGACGTCTGACAATTTTATGTGCTGCCACACACGAGACAGGGCGGGGATACCATGACAAAGAAGTTATAGATATCTCAAGATGCAAAAGATCATGTACATAAGTTTAATCAAAATCATTGCAGATATACCATTTAACTTCTTTGGATAGTTTGACTGGTTGATGGAAATTGACGGACTAGAGTTTAAAAAATACATACTTTCTTTCATACATCTGTATAATGTAGAAAAAAAAGTGGGAAACCATTCACAAACTACACAAACGGTTTGAACAGTTACACAACAAGAAAGAAACCTCTATCGATTTTTTCATCTACGCAACTGATAACCAACAGATATTGAGTACAATGATCAAACATGTTTGTAAGCGTAACAAATCAGAGACATACAAAGTAGATCAACAAGGGAGGAACATTTCATAAGTTTCAAATGTTTAATCAATAATGCTCTCCAAAAACCATTAGAGTATTTAATGTATACTCATGATAGAAATAGAAACATAAATTATGAAACTTGCATTTAAGCATTCTTTGTAAACGTACAAAAAACTCCTTTTTTTAGCAGGAAAAATATTTTTGTTTGTAACATAGCTAAATTAAGAGGGAACAAAGTTAAAGTAAATAAAACAACTGATGAGCATTGTATGTATAAAAAGAAAAAATGTATGTGGAATATATAAGGATTTCTTTGAAAATGAAAGCTTCAGTTTCAAATTTACGTAAATAAAAAAAGTGAATGAAGATTTAAAAAATCAAATACAAGTCAAGTTAGAGGAGAAGTAAACATGTGTAAAGCATTTTTTTTCAAAAACAACAGAAAAATTTTGCAGCTGTTGAGCCAAATTCATTTGATAGAAATCATAGTATTGCAACTCTAGAACAATTTGACGAAAATTTAGCATTTCAAAACAAGAGAGAGAAGGGAAAATGCAAAGACCTGAATGCAGCATTCACAATTTGCACTCTTTAAAAAAATACTGTTCTTATCAACAACAGCATTGAGTTCACTTCACAGAGAATGAAATATAAAATTATACAGATGCAGCGAACAAAAGACCAACAGGCTTAAAAAAAAATTGAGTAAAAATTACTTGGTTAAAATCCTCACAAAGTAAATGGCACCACAAAGAAATATAACCAAAATATTGTCACTGAGCAAAGAGTGGCATATTTCATGTAGTACTTTTGAGACATGTATCATTATTTCCTTAGCTAGAAGTACAAAACTGTTATTGATTTAAAAAACAAACCATTGCATTTCAAATTTCATTCACTTTGAGACAGTTACCGGAGTAGCAAAAACATAGAATTGATGTGATTATGTCAAAATGGCACTACTCTACCCTATATACCCCCGGTACCCTTTCTTTGAACACTTTAGAATAATTTCTAGATCTAGTTTTATAGTAATACGAGTCTACTTTTTTAATTTGGATTATTTATCTCCAATTTTAAATGGAATCGTAACATAGACCGTAACACATTATTTTTTTATGAAGTTTTGAAGAATCTTGTGTTACTGTGACTTTCATTTTTATATTATATACAAGTTCTCATTTCTTATTCCGATCTAAAATAGAAAATTATACTTTACCGTTAAATGATGTGTTCTTCTGCATGTCATTATCACATTTCTCAAAGAGGCTTAATGAAGTAAGCTATAATGTATAATTTTATCTGAGCCATCCTGCTCAGTGAGTTTTTTTTAAGCTGAGCGATGCATGTTGACGTTTGAAAATAAAGACAAGAAACTAAATCAGAATGATCACCTAGGTTTTGGTCTAGGAACCATTAAAATTTGAAGAACAATAAACTAAGACATAAGCCTACAGCGTAAGCTCTAAGGGTTATCACAAACCTGTAACAAATTTTGGTGAATAAGCATGCGTTATACTTAAGTAGAGTCTTGATACAACCAAAAGTGTAGCATGAGAATACTGATACAGTACAACACAAACCCAAAAAATCCGACTCAAAGAATGTGTCAGGTAAACACAGTAAAAATTAATGACTTAAAACTTACTTACTTAATTATATACAGTTCTTTCAACACTTTTGCACCAATAAAGAAGTATTTAAATCTTTTACTGCTTCATGTTTCTCATTGTTGTTCTATCCTCATCTTTAAAAATTAGGGCATACTGGTTGGCTGACTACATGGCATTAACATGAAACGCCAGCCAACTAGGCTACATCATGGACGGGTCCCGAGACAAAAGTGCTGACGTAAAGTTCAGAAACCAAGACTTTTGTCTCAGGCGGTCGCATTATAGTGACACCTTACATTTGCCAGATTGTGGGTTCAAATCGGGAACCTCCCGAATAGAAACCCAATGCTCTACCACTTTAAGCCAGCCCACCCCTAGCTAGTAACAAGTTGGATTCATAGATCAAAAATCGGATAGTAAATAAACTGTTGGTTTAGTTCTAGTTTTCCCTAAGTACCCACCCCACGCTAATAGCAAGTTGGATTCATAGATCAAAATTTAGATAATATATAAACTGTTGGTTTAGTTCTAGTTTTCCCTAAGTACCCACCCCTCGCTAGTAGCAAGTTGGATTCATAGATCACAATTCGGATAATATATAAACTGTTGGTTTAGTTCTAGTTTTAGCTCTCCTGAAGTACATGTACTGGCCAAAAAAACAAAACAAAACAAATTACGCCATAAATTTGCAAAAAAGTGACATTTATGCATGTTCTCTCGTGCTTTTGTAACCCTCAAAATCAAATTTTACAATAAGTATGAATACTGTTTGTTTTAAAAGTTACATCAAGTTGTTTCGTTTCATTAAAAACAGCCTAAAAGCAGAATTACATTGTATATACTATACTACTTGACAACGTAGTAATACACTATTTTAAAGTACACTGATTTTAATCCTTAGCATGCCACATCAGCCTCTGCCGCAGCCAGAAAGAGGCCACGCAAGCGTTTAAAGAATGTGTTGATTAAAAATGTTCCGTAAAATAGCGACTGTTTACATGGTCAAATGATTTTGGAATCACATTGTTTTTAATTGCCCACCGTTCATTAACATACAGGCAGACGCCGTCACCTCTGGATTTTTTAAGGCTTCAGTTCTGCCCCCCCCCCCCCCCCCCACACACCACAAAAAAAAAAAACAAAAAAAACATTTCCCCCCCAAAAAAAACAAACAAAAAAACATCGATTGGAATAGCCGAGTCTGGGGTACTATCGTCCACCCAGGTCTCGACGAAGCCGAGAAATGAGGACTCACGGTAATCATGTAGGTGTTTAGAACAGGTTGACAGTTACTCAAGTGTTTTACTAATAATTATATAGAATGTTTCCAAAACGAAAGTTGGTAATATATATACATATATTACACATCTTATATAGCCTCCATGATTATTATATACATATACATCTTACTGTTTTCCATTTATTCGTGTTTATATATAGACACTTTTATACTGTTTTCTTTAAATATCAATTAATACGCTACCAGTGTAGTGTTAACAACTACAACAATTATTCTGATATAAATTATTATATATTTATCTATATACATAATTTAATTTATCCCCTGTCCATGAGATCTTAACTACTTTGTATCTAGAATTTATAACAATCAGAGTATTATCATATTATATACATTTCTATGTTATTTTTATGTTTCATTATATGTTTTTAATACAATGCAATGATTATTGTCTATCTAACCTATAGAGCCCATGTAACCACGACAAAAATTTTCCTTGGATGGACAATAAATATATCTTATCTTATCTTATCTTATCTTAAAAACTGCTAAGCTTTACGATGCCGACTTCTTTCCTCACCATCTTTCTCCCCGGGTGTTGTGGGAAGGTGCGCTGAGTGTGTTCACATGAACTCAGGCCCTGGGGACGGAACTCCCGCAGCATGGCGGTGCTATAACAAATTATATTAGGCATAGTTGGTTGACATTCAAGTTTTCCAAAGCAGAATGTCGTCACAAATATAGCTAAAATTGAAAACTGGATACTCCAAGAAAAACACCAGCACTTCATCTTGTAAAATTTCACAAAAACTGTATCCTGCCAATGAAAGAAACAACTAAATTTGACACAAATAGGAGAGCACAACAAACACGTCTGAGTCGACGCAGGAGCAACTTCCAAGAAAATATTCATGCACACATCATGACTGCTTCCCAAAAAACGCTCGTGATAGATTATTACTGCTTCCAAGAAATGATCATTGCTTCCTAGTAACCATGCCATTATCACTGCTTTATTCACCGTTCACGACATCATCTTTGCTTCCGAGAAATGTTCATGACATCATCATTGCTTCCGAAAGATGTTTAGTTCATTTATGTTCAGTGATGTTCCTTGGGGCGTATTACTGGAATTAAAAAAAAGGAAACAAAAATTATTTTAAGTTGTTAAGGTGTGAGAAACTGAGCAGAAGTCGTCATTGATAAAACAGGAAACAGAGGGGAGGAAGAGAGAGAGAGAGAGAGAGAGAGAGAGAGAGAGAAAGAGAGAGAGAGAGAGAGAGAGAGAGAGAGAGAGAGAGAGAGAGAGAAAGGCAGAGACGGACAGACAAAGAGGAAAATCTCTGCTCTGTAAGTGAGTAGCTAGGAAGACCTCCAATGGGCTTAATTAAAAGATTGTCTTGAGTTCTATACCCATTTTATTATAATTACGCCCCCCCCCCCCCCAAACCCCCCAAATAATGAAAGAAAAAAAAATATCCAGTTACAATAAAATTGACGCTGTATTGATAAAATGTATAAGCCATGTAGTGTGTGTTAATACAGTCACAGAAAGTATCTATTTACGACTTTTTTTTAATTAGGTAAGCAGATGTCCATACTTTTAACACCTTCTGTAGACCAAATCCAATTAATTCGAAATTTTGATCAAACCCTAAACAATCTGAATTTTGAGGTTCCAATTGCAAGTCTGATTAAGAGAAACATCAAGTAATCAGATGTCAACTTAAAATTCCAAAACAAAACTACCAACAAAAGAACAAGTTTGTCCAAAAAAAACAACCCAAATTTGACTATTTCCACTTGGAGTGCACTTGTGAGGTCATCCAGATTGTCTTCTATGACATCTCCGTGCTCCAGCCACACCTGTCCACCGTTGGACGTGGTCACAACAAACGTATGCTCATCAGGGTTGATGGTCAGTTGTGCGATACGCAATATCCGCCTCAATTCCTGAAACATATTATTTAAAAAAAAAAAACAGATTTAATGAAATCTGTTATGATATTACATGTACAATACTTATAATATTTGGCCTCACTTTATTGTTAATTTGGCCTATGTTGAAAGTAATAAAAAAAAAAAACTGTTGTCTAACTCGTGCGTTGTCTTATAAAATTGAAATCTTTATAGTCACAGACCCAAGACTATAACAAAATCCAAGTCTTTCTTTGGCTTAATTGGCTGAACATTTCCCTAAACTGCAAGATTGGTGACCAGCCCCGACTTTCAGAACTCTTCATTAATACATATGAAAAAAAATCTAGGAAGGGAAAGGAAAGAGTTACATCCCTTGAGCTGAGTTATCATCAATTGCCTGGTCTGATCTGAAAACTGTTTTTGTTTTTTTTTTGTTTTTTGCAGCAAAAAATGTCCACCTACCTCTGTTCTGTGCAATGGAAGGGCTCAAGTGGTAAAGCATAAATGAATGAATAGGAACAATCACCCTAAAATTAATAAGAGATTTTTGAAACTTCTGCGGGAAAATTAAACATTTTTAATATCACAACAGGGGCAAACTTTTCTTTCTTTTTCTGTTCACCTAACACTGACCTCCTTCACCTCAGCCTCTGCTGACAGACTGATAGGCCCAGGTATTTCCGTATCTCCAAACATCAACTTCCTGATTTCTATAGAGTCAGCATCAGCCTCTGGCAAAAAACAGAAAAGCAGATACATGTAATTGGAAGAAAACAAATTAAAAACTACACAACATGAACATGTGCCTTTACAGGAAGGCAACTTTGTAAGCCCAAAATAGAAATACATGTGCTTGATTGATTGATTGATTGATTGATTATTCAATAATTTAATCACATCTGTATACAATTTTGCTTTAAAAGTATAACAACACATTTTAAAAAAATGTTAACATGTACAATAGTCACATCTATAGTGCACTCCACAGACTTTTCCTATGAAAACCGATTCTATTTCAAGTGTTACAATATATTTCATAATGTGTACAAAGCTAAGCAGAGAGCAGGTGCAACTTTCACTCAACAGGGTTTGAAAGGCCAACTAATAAAATAAATATGCCAGTAATACCAACTGGCTGAACATTACTGAGCTCTGATCTGCCATTTTATTTATTTAAAATTTATCACGAAAATGTCTCTTTTAATTGATCACAAGGGAAATCCTGCATGGCACCAGGATCCAAGAGCCAGATACCCAGGACTTGGCTAGTCATGCTGATACCAAACAGTCGGTAGGAGACATAATGGCTTGAGCGAAATGTAAACCATATAACCTCGTCGTTAGAGGCTGATGCTCACTCCAGCATTTCCGTATTTATAAAAAAATAATTGAAATCAGTCTTTTTTTCTTTTTTTTTTTGAGATTCTTGAGAAGTCCCAAATTTCTCTATGATAATTATTATCTGCGAAAACAGTCTAACATCAATTTTTTTTTTAAATGAAAAAAAAAATAACAACTCATTCCATATTTTCACTTGCATTGTTGAAATCCCATTACTTATTGATTATTCAGAAATCAGGTCTCACTGCACAAATGGACAAAAAAAAGAGTCTTAAAACAAATACATAAATCAACCATAATTATTTCAATTGTTTAGTACTACATGTATTGCCGTTCATCAACAGACCTAGTTCTCCAACGAAACGGTTACCAGTCTTTGATGCTGCCATTTCTTTCTCAATTGTCAATCACAAGCCCTGCAAGAGAAAAAAAATAACAAAACACACATTGACATACGTTTCTGTTTACAAACCAAAGAGCACAATAAATGTAAGAGCTGTCTGTTAGGTCAATGCCTTTAAGGCAAACTAAAGTTACACAAAATTATCAAAAATATCAAAATAGTTCTACAAAAGACTGTGAATAAAAAGACCAGCAAAAGGCCTAAAGGCCTAATAATGCTGAAAAAATATCACATCATATCATATCATATCAAAATTGACAATTTTTAGGCCGTTGGTAGACACTACGCAATTCGAGTTCAGAAAGCTGAACTTCTCCACTACGCAGTTTCCCATTTTTGTTGGCTGCACTGCATGTCTTGCCCGAAGATTTAGCAAATCGCTGAACCGTTTGCGAGCAATATTTGGCTATTGTATTGCAAAACTTAGTCCAACTTGTAAAACTTGATTCACTTCAAGGGACAACATGCTGCCTGCTAGAAGTCGATGTGCCCTCTCACTGGGTCTCAGGCTGCATTCAGTACATGGCAGTGGGTGACTCAGAGCGAATGAAACAACCAACAACGTCCGTTTTGACGTCATAAATTTTTCTGCGTGTTGTGAAAGCTGAACTTTTCCACAACAAACTGCGTGGCAAGCACCTTTTATATATATATATATATATATATATATATATGTATATAAATAACAAAATTACTTAAAGTCGTCTGTTAAGTAAAACAAAAGTGTAATTGCATGGATCATTGAATGTTACTGTTAGACCTTTTAACCCTAAGAAAGCAATATCTGAAATGAAACGACACAATTTCTAAGGTATGTGAATAGAACACTGGAGCTCTGCAGGGTGGCACACAGGCTCCAACTCTTTGCACACTCTACACAAACAGATACCATAAAATAAAAACCTCCAACATTTTTTAACAGCTCGGATTTTGAGAGAATTTGTAATCAACATTCTTGATCCCCTTTTTTTCTACTGTGCTGTCAATCTATTTGTTGTTGTTTTTTTGGGATAAAAAGTTGCTTACAGCAAGGACAGCTGAGTTGATTTAAGTTGGTTGCATGATGTTTAACATCCGCATTATATACGCGATATTGGGAACAGACTTCTGAAAAGTGTATGTGCTGCCACAAACGAGACAGGGCAGGGAAACATCAGCAGAACACATAAAAATGACACCAACCCAACCAGTAGGGGACCAAATCTGAGAAATAAATTTTTGATAGACTGTGGGATTTGCACTGCTCATGGAAGGAGATTTCAAGCAGTGCCAGCTAGCCTAGGTGTGTGAAGGAAGGACTGGGAGAACCTCGAGCAGTGCCAGCTAGCCTAGGTGTGTGATGTTGTGTTCAGGTGCCGAGAACACTAGAAATAGCAGCAGAAGTAGTAAGACAAAGAGAAGGTCTAGATCTTTGCTCTATCAGCAGCCAAGGCAATCCCGTATCCCAAGTAGATTTTATCCACTCAAGATGAAAGACACTCCAAGACTGACGAAATCTACAGCCCCTAAAACAACTCGCACCACACATCTCTAGGCTAAGGCCTCTAGGCAAGCCTAGCACAACTCACTAACATCACACTTCTCTAGGCTCAGACATCTAGGCAACCCTAACATAACTCACAACGTAGTTACATACTCATGACACACTTTCACCACAGGTGTTTGAAGGAAGGATGAGGATAAGGGGAGGGGGCGCGGAAACACACGTTGGGAAGGGCTACTGCTAGGAAACATGGGTTGTGGAGTACTAATCAGTGTGAGGTAGAATCTATTAGATGTCTGAAAAAAAAAAAGGTTGGGCCGGTTCATGCTTGGGCTCAGCTTAATCCCCGATCCGTGCCTTTGCCTTGAAGAAACAGAGACAGGTAGTCAGATGGAAGCACACACTCATATTCATAGAGAGAAAGAAAAAGGATGGGGAAAAAGCAATAGATGCAAATGTACTAAATCCAGCACTAGATCTGGGCACTAAAGCAAGGAAAAAAGCAAAATTCACCGTAAACCTGAATCACAAACCATTGAGGATTTGAGAGGGAGAGAGAGAAAGAGAGAAAGAGAGAGAAGAGAGAGAGAGATGGAGAGAGGGACATGTTTTATCTCACCTCTAGAGAGGAATGCATTGTATGTCCAAGAACATGTAGTCCTACATCATGCATGTAATATAATAGATGGTGTGCAATTGGCAGTATTGGATCTTAGATCTAGATCTAGATCTAGGTCTATATCTAGATTTTAAATCTAGACCAAAAGACATAATATATATTCTGATTACAAAATTTAAAAGGTAAACATGATCTAGATTCTAGATCTTTAGAATCTAATGATCGATTCTCAATCACTGGTCCTGGAAAGTCGAACAACATGGAAATGAACAAAATGTATAAATCTAAATTTTAGATCTAAATCTAGAATCTAGATCTATCTAGATCTAGAATCTATCTTTATCTCAAGGAATCCAAAATATAGTCTAGATAAGAGGTAGATCTAGATCTAGATCTAGAACTAACCATCCATCTATACTAATAGATCTAGATCTAGATCTACATCTACACAGAATCTAGAGGATCAAAAGTAGACTCTAGAGACAAATTCATTATTCACACCAAAGAGGTGGAAACCTGCGGAACATTTCAGTGATTTAACACTCACAGACTTACAAAGCTGAATCAAGTGCAATCTTGAGAGTTGAGACACTGGCTGACTGATCCTGTACAGTGTACACTTTGAAGCAAGCTTTTTTGTTCCGGTTAGGCCTGGTAGAAAACTAGATCTAGATTATTCTGAAATTTGGAAACCACCTAGATCTCTCTAGTGCTATTTTAAGATTTTAAACCTGTTTACATAGGCTAATAATCATATCGCATGATTTTAGGCGTACTATTTAGACGCTTTTAGATACAAGCCTTGGATTACTAAACTTTTATAGTAGTCTTTGGTACCAGCTTAGAGCCAATATTTTATTATTTTGAAATGGAAGCTACACACATCAATGCAAAAAAAGATGCTAGCACAAAAGCGTAACAAGTGTGCGGGTTGAAGGTTAGGCCTAAGATGGGTCAGCTTGGCTTCCTAGAAACCCTGAATAAGCTTATCAGAGCGATGTTTCAAAGATCTGTGCAACAAGCATTAAGAGCTTTGCAGGCCGACCATGCACTTGGTTAATAATACAACATCGGCAAAAAAGCATCTATATATCAAGGGGGAAAGTCTATACGTATTATAAATAGCGTTTCTGTCCAAATTTAGCTATAAGCATTATGAAATAAGTATCGTATTCCCAGAAATCGTTCCGCTTTCTTTGGCGGTTGTACTAAAAACCACAAGTCATAATTAAAGTGCGTATAGACTTTCCCTAACGTATCATTTATCGACACCCTGAATAGTGTGTTCTCTCTTGAAACAAAGGTTTTCGGGTGGATTCTATAGCAACATTCAGTCAAATAGGCATAGGCCCCTACCGCTTTACTTACAAACTTGCTTAAAGATTGCCAGTTAACTAACACAACCTCAAAGATCAATATTCTTTAGAGCTAAAAAAACAAACAAACAAACAAAACAAAGAATAAAATTTTAAAAAATGAGATTCCAGAAAAAAAAAAGCTAAAACGCCCAATATTATGATGTACCTCATTAAAATTGTCTATGCATTTAACTAAGAAACACTTGATATTAAATTCTCACATACACAAGAACGCCCCCCCCCCCTCTCTCTCTCCTCTCTATCTCTCTCTCTCTCAAATTTCCAACTGGAACCAGTTAAGGAAGCAATACTGATGCAATTGTTTAAACCAAATTTGATTCTAAATTAAAACTTTAAAAAAAAAAGTCAATTTCTGAACCCCTTTTACTCATAATCTTTGTATCAAGATGACTCAAAGCAAAAATATGCTCTAAATAAAACAAAATTATGAGTATTTTTCAGCAAATCAGATAATATTATAATATCAGGCTTATGTAAAAACTGCAACTCAAATCTGCTGACGATAGAAAGTGCGATTTATACCTACCAACAATTTGCAGTGTGGCTCAATATCCTCCCACAACTAACATACAGCTTTTTTTTGTAGATCAAACCACCTCTACAGTTGATGATCTAGTTGAGATCCACCCACAACATATTGTAAAATTCACATTAATGTGATATCCATCTCAAAATCTGCTCTATGAAATAAAATGGATTGGGTACTAAAGCTAAGAGGAGAAAAGAAGTATGTGAGTTTACATGAAAATAATCAGCCTTCTAAATATTGGTAATATAATTTTTGTTCTCATATTTCCCTGAAAAATCTTTTATGTCGACAAAAGACGCCAGCTGAGATTTAAGTCTTAGACCAGAGCATTAACCCACTAAACTATCTGCATTCATACCAGTCATCAGAATTCAGCAATTTGTAAAATGAGCATGTAAACTTATCTTTAACTTTTGGAGAATTATCGAGGGGTTGAATGAATGGTCAAGTCCCACCTAATTTTCAGAGATTACATACCTTGTAACCTAAGAGTATAATGATTGTTCCCACAATCCCACCTAAGGCCGGCTACAGAGTGACGCTTGAATTTATCGACGCTTTAAGGAACTTGAAATCCGCGCCGATCAGCTTGGTGTGAACCCCACAGGGTAGACGCCTAGACGCCGATTATGACGTGTGGCGGCTAGGCAAAATTAGCCTACTGCATCGTCTGAAAACTAGTTTGAAGCTACAATACAAATACATGCAGTAAAAAATTATTTATGAGATTAAAATAAATTAAAATTTAAAAAATAAAAATTAAATGCCCACAATACATTATTTTTTTAATTTTAGTTCAAAATCAAATTCTGTCCGCGACGTCCTCTTAATTTTTGTACGCTGATTACAAAAATCTAATCAGTTTTGTTCTATGTGAAGCCCACGCTCCGCTATGTCCATTTAAAAAATCGCCCTAGTCCAGCCCGTGACGTCACACATTTGATGACGATGGTCCTTCTCAAGTTTTCGGCGTCGATAAGAATTGTTTCTGCATTCTTATAAAGCCGATGCTACCGAAGCCCACTTATCAGCGCTCACAAGGAGCGGTGACTCTGTGGGGTTAGTTGATTTTTATAGGGGAATTCTTATTCCGATCGGCGCTCATCAGCTTTCGGCTTTCACCCTGTGGTCGCCCTTAATTAGTCGGTATAAGCCTTCTGCACAAAAGTACAAAATAGAAAATGTTCATGTTCTAAATTTCCACCTTCTTTCACTGACTTTCTCTCCCTCCCCCTCTTAATCTCCCACCCTCTTTCCCTTCTCTCTTTTTATCTCACTTTCCCCCCAACCAATAGGGGAAGCTGGTCACATTTTATACTGACACCGACCTAACCAGTAAAAGAAGTCGATCAGATTAATACTGACACCGACCCAACCAGTAGGGGAAGCCGGTCACTTTAATACTGACACCGACCCAACCAGTAGGGGAAGCCGGTCACATTAATACTGACACCGACCCAACCAGTAGAAAGAGCTGGTAACATTTTATACGAACACCGACCCAACCAGTAGGGGAAGCGGGTCACATTAATACTGACACCGACCCAACCAGTAGGAGAAGCTGGTCACATTAATACTGACACCGACCCAACCAGTAGGGGAAGCCGGTCACATTAATACTGACACCGACCCAACCAGTAGGAGAAGCCGGTCACATTAATACTGACACCGACCCAACCAGTAGGGGAAAGCCGGTCACATTAATACTGACACCGACCCAACCAGTAGGGGAAGCCGGTCACATTAATACTGACACCGACCCAACCAGTAGGAGAAGCCGGTCAGATTAATACTGACACCGACCCAACCAGTAGGGAAGCTGGTCACATTTTATACTAACAGACACCGACCCAACCAGTAGGGGAAGCCGGTCACATTAATACTGACACCGACCCAACCAGTAGGGGAAGCCGGTCACATTAATACTGACACCGACCCAACCAGTAGGGGAAGCCGGTCATATTAATACTGACACGACCCAACCAGTAGGGGAAACCGGTCACATTAATACTGACACCGACCCAACCAGTAGGATAGTAAATTGGACGAATACAATTTTCCCACTTTGGGTTTTGAACCAGGAACCACACAATTGCCAGGCCATCGCCACCTGTCCCATTTCGCCCCTGGGTGAATTTAGGGGAAAAGGATTTGAAGGGTTTTTTGAGGATTCAATGAACGCTATTTTTCCCTGATAAGTATTTATCAGTTTCAGCGTAGACCTTCACAGAAGCACCAACAGCCCTTCGGAACTGTACAACGATTATCCCTTTTCATTTTGAAAAAAGTGCTTGTCTTGTGAAACATGGCGGCGAGTTTTCGCAAACCTTAGTATTGCAATTTGAGCAAACAGTTATTCTTGACTATTGCTAATCGGTGCACTTCCTCTAAGTGGTAAGTACAACGTTGCTATACGCTTACGACTCATCTTAAGCTATACAAATAAGAAGGCTGTAAATTGTAAGCCTACGCAATGTTGTACTTACTAGTCTTGACAATAGAACATTTAGCCGCCAAACGTGTTTTTTTTTTTTTTTGGTGTTTTTTTTTTATTTCATCAGACACATTTTTAATAGATCTACTACAATAATTTTATGACCCTGTGACATTTTTGCTTGTTATACATAACTATCTCATGTCTTTACGAAGTGGGATAGTTTTTCTTCTGTTTTTTTTTTTTATAGAACGTTTTTCATTGTCTTTCAATTAATAATTATATTTGAAACATGCAATATTAACATTTAAGAAAGGTGGGGCTTAAAGTCTCGTTCTACATACTTTGCTTATTAGCTCTGAGACATACAAACCCAACATGTTTTGCACAAATGCCATCACAAGTACCAACATTTAGCTAGCCAAAACCAGGAAGTCAATAACCACTCTTTATTTTTTTGGGAAAATTGAAATTAAAAAAAAAATGAATATAATAAAAAAAAAAACAATGTTGCCTAAGTACAATCATGTATGCACCTGGGGTACAAGAACAAAACCATGAACAACTCGATTTGGTTCATCTAGCTCAGTAGCTGTGTGTTACCTTTTTTTAACTGTTGTGAAGCTTTATTATGCTTTGCTTAAAATTATTTTATTATGTGTTCAGTGAATTTTGTTAAAAGAACTATCAGATCCGTGCACACTTTAAACAAGATCTATATTCCCTTTATATTTTTACTCTACTATCTGCATACTAATTTAAATAAATCAATATTGTTAATCAAATTTCAAAGAGTACAGTATAAATTGAAATATTTTTTTTTATTTCATGACCCCTTCTCTAGATATACATTTGATGTTTTGGATGACTACCTCCTATGCTTTACAATTAAAGTTAAAAACTTTTTGTAAACAATGCTATATGTGTAATTAATTTTACAATATTGGTGACAAATTGCAACGCAATCTTGAGAAAAGTTATATGTGCGGTATCAGTTAAATTTCAAATCAACTAGCAATGACACCATTCTTTTTTAACTTGAGTTGAAGCTTTTTTTTTTGGTCCTTTTGATTACTAATTGAAAAATGCATATCATTTTCTAAACCTCATCAAATTTATAAAAGATATCAGTGCTTAAATTTAAACTTTAATTTACATGAAAATAACTGGGTTTTTTTTATTAAACACTAAATTGGTTTATTTCATCAAATTGCAACTTAAACATGCACATTTGTATCATGCTATTTATAATTTTGGAAAAGGTTGTCCCTTGTAACTGTTTAGAGTAGCATGATCGCCATGCAACAAACTACACTACATATTATTATTTTGTAGTATATGATTGTAAATTTCTTTTTAATCAACAAAAAAAACAACAACAAACAGAAATATTCTCATTAAACAACACTCTCAGACATAAAAGTTAAATAATCACAACTCAACACAGAAGATACATATAACTAAGAAGAATGGAAATGAAAGCAATTGAAAACAAAAACATGTGTAGAAACTGTTTATAAATTTATTTAAACTACATGGAGACACTGATACATTAACAGGCTGCATAATGTAGATTCTTGATCTTAGAGACAGTACGTCTAGTTAATACCCAGTCATCTACGCCTTGATCTTGAATGTTTTGTCGACTCTGAAAATGAAAAAATGACTCTTTTTTGACAGCACGTTATAAAAAAAAAATCCAAATGAATCAATTCACTTTAGGTCTACAGAAATTTCTAATGTAATCTGTACCATTTAAACCTGAAGTATATAAATAGAATGCAGAGAGAAGTTGTTCAGCTTCACTTGCTTTTGTATATTATCATCAGCTATTTACAAGAAAAACGATGCCATTGAACATAGGATACTATGATTTGACATGACTGGAAGTTAAGTTAACAGCATTGTTTTAAGATTTTTCAGACAGGCCTATATCTGCATGTATCATATAATTGTCTTTGTGATACATGTGTATAAAAAAACAACAGAAGAAATAACTGATGGTGCATCCCTAAGACTTAGTAGGAGCAGATTTAATTTTGATTTGGAACAAAACTTAAGACTATTATAATTGATTGATATCTTGATTAAAATATTTTGATCTAGTTAAAAAGTAGCTTAGAACTGCATTTTGTTCAAGTTTTTTTTCCTTTTCAGCTGTTTCTGACATGACAAATGCCTTTTCCCCATTTTCTCTTTTTCCATGGTGATCTGTTAGGCTCTGTTTGTCATGACAAATGCCTTTTCCCCATTTTCTCTTTTTCCCTACATCAATTAAACTAATAAAATTACAGTAGTTCTAGGGCCTACTGATTGCAGCCTCACTGCCTGCAAAGAAAGCTTTCTACAGCTTTAGCTTAACTGAGATCTTATATCAATGTACTAAATCTAGATCTATGCAAATAATAGAAGTACATAATTTAAATCATCTACAGTTGATTCCACACTATTGAATACAGATCTACATCGAGGTTGAAGAAAAATGCTACGCGAGACACTATTTTAAAACATTCTTGCTGAATCTAGGAAACCATCACCAAAATGTGAATTTTGGGTTATTACAGGACTGGACTTTCTTTTAGTTGTTTTTGTGTGAACAAACATGCCTAGTTTTACATTATGTAGGCCTACACTCTCTTTATTTCAGTGATCTGGAAATTACCCACCAAAACAAAAACTTATTGGGTAACAGCAAGTTTCAATTCAATTTCGAACAAAAAATTATGAGTGCTGACACATAAAATTTAGATTTTTTTTCAAAGAAAATAAAAATACAAAAGGGAGAGACACTACTTCAAGATCTTAAATTTGGATTAGGATCTTTAGACCGGTTGAGAGCTTGATGAAAATTTTAACCTAAACTAATTGTTGAGATTGAGGTTGTCATCGTGGACTAGATCTAGACTCCAATGGGGGATTAAATAAGATAGTAAACTAATGATTAAATAACATTGACATCAGAGTGATTCAATCTGCGTGTTCTTTATTCTTGTTTTTACATGGAGAAGAGGGAAGAAGCAGGAAGTGGAAATAACAATAATAATAAACAATCGTACATAAAAATACTCGCACTTTAGCAATGCGGATATTATTATTCACCACTCCCCCTTAATATCTGTATTGTAAGCTATAACACTTATACATAAAAAGCTTAAAATATACATGTAATAGCAACAGAGTCAAGAAAATGGTCAAAAGAGAAACAACTCAATGATTAAAAATAAAAGACAAATTAGTGGGGTTGTTGCCCTTTACACATAACTTATAAGCCATACAACAGTAAGTCCAAAATGTGTTAACTTTTAAACATGGTTAATTTTAAAGAGAAAGTTTTAGTAAAAAAAAATAAAAAAAAAAAAAAAAATAAAAAAAAAAAATTAAACTTGTTCTATGCACCAATATATTTCACCTTAAAATACTCACAATTTATCTTAATCTTCTTGAAATATTGAATTTGAAATATGATATGTTTGATTTTATGTAAGAAATTAAAAGCAATAAAGGCAATTTAAATTGTATTCAGGGATCATGAAATTAAGAAAGAAAAAATAGCTATATATATTTGTGCATACAAGAAATCCACAATATTAATTATTACAAGTTTGTACAGGCATATGACAGCTTAAACTCTTTGTTTAAATACTTATTATAACTTATAAGCTTTTGGGATACACGGAAAATCTTTTATTCCACATTACATTGATAGTTATAGAATCTACTTAAAACAAATCTTTTCTATATTATTTAGACAGTGGCAAGGCCATGGCTTACCTTGTTTGATAATCTTCTCTATAAACGTTCAACACCTCATACAATCATACCAACATTTCAAAGTAAGAGTTGCACCCTCCGCCAAGTTCAGCGCAAGTATAATAATTTATAAAAACGTAGACTATTAAAAGCAATTTCAGAGACCTAGATCTAAGTATGGAATGCTACATAAGATACAATTAATGCCATTTTAAGTGGATCCTAGTCGCTTCTTATGATTATTTCCGAGACATTATTAATTTATTTGATGTTGATTTTGGAAACTTTCAGAAAGAATATGGTTAGAGTTTGTTGTTTTATAAGCTTACGTAAGTGTACGCACTGCAGTGAGTCAAATTAATAATCGTACTGTAACGTTTTTGTTTCGTTTTGTTGTTGTTTTCTTTTTTTTTTGTCGGGTGTGGGGGGGGGGTAAATTTTGAAAAGNTTTTGTTTTTTTTGGGTTTTTTTTTTTTTTTTTTTTTTTGTTTTTTTTTGGGGGGGGGGGGGCGGGGTACAATTTACATAGCGTTTACAAAATACTTTGCTTGATGACGGTCGGGTGTCACCTGCAGCACGTGACTATCCCTACCGGACGAGAGTGGTCTGTTAATGACAGACTGCTCCTTTACGTCGTTAACGTTATTCTTTAAGATATTTTGGGTCATGATTATTCTTTGCAAGTAAATACCTATAGTAGTTTGCAGTTGCTTTCTATAGGGGCAGTGCTCATATTGAGCAGGTTGTCCTAGCCATTGCACTTAAGGAAAAAGTAATCTGCCTAGCACATTGAAATGAAGACCAGTTCCCAAACTGTTTGGCTGCTCTACATATCATCCATCACCTGCCTGCCGTGACTTCAAGTAACCCTGATGTGTACAGTTTAGTCTGGCCCCTCCCTTGTGATCTGTCCGGCTTGGTTAAACCTGCCAGGGCACACGAAGTCCCCGCCGGCATAGCTCACAAGTTCATAAGGACACGCAAGCTCTATCGCCACGGCAAGGCAAGTACACGAGATAGAGAACAAAAATCAACAAGGATATATGCAAAAACCAGACCGTCATCAAGCGACTGCAAGCAAACTAAGAATGAAGATTGCTACATGGAATGTGAAGACTATGGCACAGAAAGGTAAGCTAGAAAACATAAAGCAGGAAATGGAGCGACTGAAGTGGAATGTTCTTGGGATAAGCGAGGCACGTTGGAAAGGAGCAGGTATGATAAAGTCAGGAAACCACTACATAGTATATTCTGGGGGAATGACACACGAGAGAGGGGTGGGAATGATATTGGATAAAAGTACTGGAGAAGCAGTGAAAGGATACTGGGCACTTTCCGACCGCGTCATGATTGTCAAGATAGCAGGCAAACCCACGGATATGAATTTCATTCAAGTGTACGCACC
>RQTK01001823.1:7649-18293 GCA_003991915.1 Elysia chlorotica
CGTAGTAATGGTAATAATAGTAATAGTAGTAGTGGTGGTGGTGGTAGTAATAATAATACTGGTAACTGTGATAATGATGATGGTGGGGAAAGTAATAGTAGTAGACAGCAGTCGCAACAATAGAGACAATATTATGGTTGTGATGGGGGTGGTAGCATTAATGGATAAG
This sequence comes from Elysia chlorotica, assembly GCA_003991915.1. Classification (NCBI taxonomy): domain Eukaryota; kingdom Metazoa; phylum Mollusca; class Gastropoda; family Plakobranchidae; genus Elysia; species Elysia chlorotica. The sequence goes on from RQTK01001823.1 coordinate 7,819, forward strand.
CAGCAGGGAAAAAAAAAAAAAAAAAAAAAAGGGAATGGGGGAACAATACTAAATTAGAACACCAATAGGGTAATATCCCCGGTTTTAACTATCTATCTCCTGCCTCACTCATAAAAAAAAAAATTAAATGCCTAGCCTTGCCCGTCCCCCCAGCGTAGAAGGGAAGGTTTGTCTTGTCTGTCTCAGCCTATCCCCCCTTTCCACTTTAGAACCCCAAAAATTAGGGAACCCCATACATTAGAGGACTAGCCTCATAGTAATAGAATGAGCAAGCATAGGATCTATCATGTCTTGCCTTCCTCTTGAGCTTTTGTCTTCTGTCAACGCCGCCTGTCGCCGTATAGGACCCCCCAGGGGAACCTAGGAGACGTTAAACCCGGAGAGAGGGAGAGAATTCTCTCCCTCCCTCTATAGAGAACACTCAAGGTCGCCTGGCGAGGGTAACTGACTCCAATCCCTAACGGTGTTAGAAGCCCGTAAAACGGCCAAGGTCCACATGCTAATACGGTACGCGCCTCATCGTATTTTATGACTTGGGTCTGATGTGGTTCCTCCCATGACACACCGGGTTGATGATTGACAGCTGGCAGGGAGTTTTGTCGGAAGTTGTGTGAACAGTGCAACATCCTCAGAGGTACAGGCGTTAGGTACCTCGTCGATGTGGTGTCGGTGGGCTGGCTATCCTGAGAGTGCCTATATGGCGGAGGTTCAGAGCTGTACCCCAGCACCCCCTGCTTGTTTTTTGGATTATCTCCCTTTATACGGAGTTATTTCCCTTGTATGAAAGGGGGATAAACCTTTTTGAAAAAATAGAATTTTACCGGTTTTATTTATTTAGCTCCCTTGGCTTATTTTATGTGTGTGTGCTTGATATTGAAACTCTGTTTAATTTAGAAGGGAAGATGATTGTGAGGCAACCAGGCTGAATTAGGCACAAGTCGCTTTAACAAATTTTGAGATAGAGTCCTCTAAATATTCAAAATACTACTTATTAATCTTTTTAGTTTTCAATTTATCTAGAAAGGACAGAGGTGTAATTTTTTCAACTTCTTGAAATGCATTTGATACTTTATTTTTACACTCTAATTTCTAACTTGTGCCTGATTCACCCTGGTTACCCACAATTATTCTCTAAAAAAGTATGTTTTGACAAACTAACCTAATTATATATCAAGCAAAAGAAGTGTTACTTGCTACTGAGAAGGCGTATAATAAAGGGGAGTGGGTGGCTTAACCTTTTAACATCTCAAGATTTTTTCAGCCCATTCATTGTGTGTACACTATATGGGAGGATTAAAAAAATTGAAACTTTAAAAGCTTCGATATTAATTTATTATTTTGAAATAGAAAGTGTGCAGATCAATACAAAAAGGTGCTAGCACAAGAGTGTGTCAACCCGCACAACACATGTGCGGCGTGATGGGAAGAGGTTAAGTGGTAGAAAGAAGAAGTCAGGGGGGGGGGGGGGGGTCGCTTCTTTTTTTCCAAAAAAATATTATCGTCCTCCGGTGATTAGGTAGATGTCAGTACAATATGACCCGATTAGACGGAAGTCTTGGCAGCCCTGTTCTATCGGTGTAAGTACATGTGACTGTCTGTATATGGCAGCACCTATGGCCGTTACCTAGAAGGTATGAAACTGAAAAAAAAAACTGGTTACATTACTCAGTTTGTTTAATGAAATGAAATTTTAATATTTTAATATGTGATCAAGTAATTGAATTTGATGTGAGCATAAGAAATAATATCGTTGTTGGTCTATTTTACTTTCTAATTATGTAACTCTCCCGGTATAATTATATCTCGAGTATTTTTATCAAAAAGTTCACATTCAGTTTTGAGTTTCAGTAAGAGTACACTTGAGACAACCTAAGACCTCTCTCGGTATACATCGACACCCGAACGAAAACATACCCTGAGCATTATTGGCTTTTATTCTGGTATTTTTTTCTTTTCATTTGTTAACGCACTTAAAACACCACGACACACGTTTCCCTGTCCGTTCACCGCACCCTGTCCGTTCACCGCACTTACCATTAACGTAAAAATGTCTTAACAGCGCCAGATAGTTAATTGATATTCCAATACGCAATACAAGTATTATTCTTACGGAGGGAGGGGGTCTAGCGAATCCAAACTGAACTGGACTCATGTGTCAGTTTTACTAGATATGAGTAGATTTTTCAATTTCTCTCTCTTTCTCTCTCTCTGTTCCTATCTCGCTGTCTTTTTCTCTCTCTGTCACTCTCTTACTCTCTTTGTCTGTCTATATGTATCAATCTCTTTGTGTCTGTCACTATTAATTAAATTTTGTCTCTGTCTCTGCCTGCTTGCCTGTCTGTCTGCCTGTCTGTCTGTCTGCCTTTGTCTCTCTTCTCTCTGTGTCTCTGCCTCTCTCTTCACTTTCTCCCTCTCTGTCTCTCCCTGTCTCGCTCTCTCTCTCTCTTCTCTGTCTGTCTCTCTCTGTCCCTCTCCTTTCATACACACCCTTTTCTCTTTTTGTTAAACTTAATGTTACATACTTTATTAAGATCGTTGTAGGCAAGACATTTCACAACGTGATTGATATAGTTCTTGAAAGTGTATTAGAGGCAGGAACAAAGGAGTTCTTGAAGGAGGGTGGAGGTGAGGGTTTAAGATCTTATTGCTCCGAGCAGAGCGTACGAACTCATCGTAAACGGCTGTTTGCTGTTATGTAAAATTGAATCCAGCCTAATCACGCAAGCCTTGGAATAGATAGTTTTCAGGCTTCTTATTTAAATATAAATTTTTATTCCTGCCTCCTTGATTAAATGATTTGTTATATTTCCGTCCCCTTTTGTGACCTCTGAATCCCACCAGCTAGTACCATTTGAAATTATACGTTCTATTAAAGAGACATAGAAACGAAAAATTGTAGTTTGATCCAGATTAAAGAACCTACGTCTTCGCAAAAAGTAATCTTTAATTTCACTTTTTACATTGGGCCATCAAAATCATGTCAATGCCTATTCGATTTGTCATCGATTACAAATCCAAGACATTTGTATCGATGTACAATTTTTACTTGCTCTCCGTTGTCGAGGGGGGGGGGGGGCAAAGTTTTGTTTTTATATCCTAATGTCCATTATCATTTCTTAAGATTCAGTTGTACGTTCTTATTTTCACACCCCTTAACAAACTTCTCTACGTCTTCCAAAAAGGATGCTAGTGTTTCCGTTACAAGAAAACCTTCAGCAGCAAACTCTATTTATGCCGTGTCTGTGTTGTGTGTGCGATAGCCATTTGCGTAGAGTGTGTGAAGAGTTGGAGACACTAGGTAACCCTGCGGAGCTCCAGTGTTTAAATTACATACCGTGAAAATTGTGTTGTTCATTTCAAAATATTGCCTCCTTTTACATTCAAGGCATTAAACTTTGCAACAATCATGTGTGGCTAATTGGCAGGAAATGCAGACAAAGGTCAATAAAAATTACACGCATGAACGTCTCAATATTTTTCCAAAAGTTTGTGAGCATTATTCACACAAAATCTAAGGCAGCGTAGAAGTCAATTTGGAGGCTCTGCCTGTTATTTTGGGTAGCCTCGCACTAGAATACTCGATGTCTTCTTATGCGTTTTTTTATAGTCCAGTTGAGTTGAGTTGAGCTCGTTTAACGTCCAACGTGAGCACTTTTTAGGCTAAATAGTGGACGTGCCCTAAGTCTGACGTCTGACAATTGCATGTATGCCACACAAGGCAGAGCGCGGATAACATGCCTACTGTCACATCTGGTCACATTAAACTGACACCGATCCAACCAGTTGGGGGCGAAATTGCCTGGACTCGAATCACGGACCTATTGCGTCGGAAGCCGATGTTCTGTATCAGGGCTGCCGCCCCCCCTCCCCCCTCCCTTAAGGCATCGTCTTCAACACTACATTTGGCTTTGTATGCAGACAGAAGGGGATCGAGATAGTTCTCTACTTTGCTTTTCAGAATTAAGCATTAACCTTTAAAAACATTTCATAACAACTGGGGTCAAGGCTATAGGTCGCAGACCTTCATGTCTTTGACACTATCTGTTTGGGGACTGGTACATTTTTCGCTGTCTTTCATATTGGTGTTTAGCGCAAATGGGGCTAGATAAGCCACACACTTCGAAAGCCTGTATCCAACATCACATGGCAAGCCCTGGAGTGGAACCTGCAAGGCAAACGCACTAAGGTAGAAGTAAAAGCGAACGGTAACACACGGGCCGAGCTGAAGAGGACCAGCCAGAATCGAGTCCGGTGGAGGGGAGCTGTTACGGCCCTAATGTTCTACACTAAACTAAAACTTCATATTGATATCATTTGGGATGGACTCATTGGGGTGTCAAAGAAGGATACAAAAATGCCTGCTAATTCACGTCAGAAGTATTTTAGAAAGTTTTCGAAAATGTTGTCAAGACCTTTAGCCTTGTACCCATTAACGCTCTGTCACAATATACTACCACTGCCCAAACCAGCAGGCAAAACAAACAAAACGCGTCGACTTAAGTGAGTTCGAAACACGGACTTCCTGCATTGGGAGTCGACGCTCTCACAAAAGCGCCAATGCACTCCCACTGGCTTCTTGGAGATTTTCACTCATTTTACTAGTAGGAGAGAGAAGAGAGATAAAGAGATACAGAGACAGAGAGAGTGGGATAGAGACATAAACAGAGAGAGAGAATGAGAGAGACAACAAGAGAGAGAGAGAGAAAGAGACGGAGAGACAGAGACAAAGACAATGAGAAAGAGAACAAGATATATAGACAGAGACAAAGAGAGACGGCGATAGATACAATGCGAGGGACAATGAGAGAGAGAGAGAAAGAGAGAGAGAGAGCAAGACAGAGAGCAAGAGAGAGAGCAAAAGAGAGAGACAAAGACAGAGACAATGAGAGAGAGAGCAAGAGATAGAGACAGAGACAGAGACAGAGACAGAGACAATGAGAGAGAGATAGACAGACAGAGTTAATACGCAACTGGCTGATCAAAAACCTAAACCCTTAAAATTACGAATCTGCCAGACTGAGGAGGGCAGTGAATGACCAGATCAAGTGGCCGCCAGATTCTCGCTCTGAAACGATGCCAATTATGACAACCAAGTTGAAGTTATACTACTTCATCCTAAACCAGGGGATGTTTGTATTTTTGGTGGGTTATGCTTAAGTAAGGAGCTGATGGTAAAAAGCACAAACAAAACGCCACTACAATACAATAAAGATACAGGTCAAGTCAACTAATAGAACATTGTAGTAATTATTTTATACATTTTTGTATAAATATATATCTTCTCGCGTTCTTCCTCTCTCTCTCTCTCTCTCTCTCTCTCTCTCTCTCTCTCTCTCTCTCTCTCTCTTCCTCTTCTTCTCCTCCTCTCTCTGTCTCTCTGTCTCTCTGTCTTTCTCTCCCTCTCCCTTTCTCTCTCTCTCTCTCTCTCTCTCTTCTCTCTAATTCTCTCTCTAAATCTCATCACTATTTGCACATCCCATTTTATTGCGAATTTTTTTATAGTTTACCTTTATTCTCATTCTGTTATTACGTCTGTGCATGTGATGCTAAAAATAGACGTTTATCCCTTATTGTACCGTAATACCTTTTTTTTTTAACCTTCAAACGAGATGTTTAGGTGTTAATGTAGTCCTTTGTTTACTTTCAAATGAGATAGTTATTGCTTGTTGTAATCCTTTATTTACTTTCAAATGAGATGTTTATCCCTTATTGGAATCCTTTATTTACTTTCAAATGAGATGTTTATCCCTTATTGTAATCCTTTTTTTAATTTCAAATGAGATGTTTATCCCTTTTTGGAATCTTTTATTTACCTTCAAATGAGATGTTTATCCCTTATTGGAATCCTTTTTTTACTTTCAAATGAGATGTTTATCCCTTATTGGAATCTTTTATTTACCTTCAAATGAGAGTTATTGCATATTGGAATCTTTTATTTACCATCGAATGAGATGTTATTCTTTTTGTTAATATTGTCCTTTTTCTTTGTTAAGACGCGATGTTTATCCCTGAAATATTAATGCCAAAAAGAGATGCTTATCCCTTTTTAATCAAAATCCTTGAAATAATTATGTTAAAATGAGATGTTTTTCGAGTGCTGTAATCCTTTCTTTATTTAAAAAAGCGCGTCCCTTGTCATGGTATTTTAACTTTGTTGAAATGAAGTGGTCATCAGTTTATGGTATCATTAATTTATGTTAAAACGTTTATCACTGAATAGTATCCTTCACTGATGTTTTATCATTTTATGGTATCCTTTACTTATGTTAAAATGTTTATCTTTGTATGGTATCCTTCACTTATGTTAACATGTTCATCATTGTATGATGTCCTTTGCTTATGTTCTATCATGTTATGGCATCCTTCACTTATGTTAAAACGTTTATCATTGTATGGTATCCTCTACTTATAGTAACATGTTTATCACTGGATGTGATCCTTTATTCATGTTGAAGTGAGATGTCCATCATTTTATGTTATCTTTTGTATATGTTAACATGTTCATCGTTGAGTGGTTTCCTTAGCATATGTTTAAAAGACCATCATAATATCTTTTATTTATGTTGAAGTGAGATGTCCATCATTTTATGTTATCCTTTGTATATGTTCACATGTTCATCATTGTGTGGTTTTTCTTTGCATATGTTTAAATGACCATCATAATACACTACTACTACTACTACTACTACTACTACTACTACTACTACTACTACTACTACTACTACTACTACTACTACTACTACTACTACTACTACTACTACTACTACTACTACTCTCTACTACTAAATAATATAATAATAATAATAATAATAATAAATGGTATTTATATAGCGCCCAACCCCGAATTATCAGGCTCTGGGCGCTTTACATCGTTAAAAAAGTACAATAAACTAATTGAACAATTCAAGAGATATTTAAATAAAATAACACACACACACGCACACATTTCAAATGAGATAGTTATTGCTTGTTGTAATCCTTTATTTACTTTCAAATGAGATGTTTATCCCTTATTGTAATCCTTTTTTTAATTTCAAATGAGATGTTTATCCCTTTTTGGAATCTTTTATTTACCTTCAAATGAGATGTTTATCCCTTATTGTAATCCTTTTTTTAATTTCAAATGAGATGTTTATCCCTTTTTGGAATCTTTTATTTACCTTCAAATGAGATGTTTATCCCTTATTGTAATCCTTTATTTACTTTCAAATGAGATGTTTATCACTTATTGGAATCTTTTATTTACCTTCAAATGAGAGTTATTGCATATTGGAATCTTTTATTTACCATCGAATGAGAAGTTATTCTTTTTGTTAATATTGTCCTTTTTCTTTGTTAAGACGCGATGTTTATCCCTGAAATATTAATGCCAAAAAGAGATGCTTATCCCTTTTTAATCAAAATCCTTGAAATAATTATGTTAAAATGAGATGTTTTTCGAGTGCTGTAATCCTTTCTTTATTTAAAAAAGCGCGTCTCTTGTCATGGTATTTTAACTTTGTTGAAATGAAGTGGTCATCAGTTTATGGTATCATTAATTTATGTTAAAACGTTTATCACTGAATAGTATCCTTCACTGATGTTTTATCATTTTATGGTATCCTTTACTTATGTTAAAATGTTTATCTTTGTATGGTATCCTTCACTTATGTTAACATGTTCATCATTGTATGATGTCCTTTGCTTATGTTCTATCATGTTATGGCATCCTTCACTTATGTTAAAACGTTTATCATTGTATGGTATCCTCTACTTATAGTAACATGTTTATCACTGGATGTGATCCTTTATTCATGTTGAAGTGAGATGTCCATCATTTTATGTTATCCTTTGTATATGTTCACATGTTCATCATTGTGTGGTTTTTCTTTGCATATGTTTAAATGACCATCATAATACACCATTCTATTGTTCATCCCTAAATGTGATCCTTTACTGATGTTGAAGTGAGATGTCCACAACTGTGTGTTAAACTAGTCCGCATCAGACTCAGCCCAGGAGATCATGCCCAAATCAGCGAAAACTTTCGTGGACCTGATGTTTGAAATAAAACAAAAATATATAAAATTGAATAAATCTCTTAAAAACCTATTAACGTAAGTTACGTGAAATACGAAAGCAACAATTTAAAACTCGTTAATGTTTCTCTCTCTCTCTCTCTCTCTCTCTCTCTGTCTCTCTCCCTCTCTTTCTCTTTCTTTCTCTCTCTATCTCTCTCTCTTCCTTTCTTTCTCTCGCTTTCTCTCACACACTTTTCTGTGTCTCTCTCAAACACTGCCTGTGTTTTACTCTGTCTCTCTCTCTCTCTCTCTCTCTCTCTCTCTCTCTCTCTCTCTCTCTCACACACACACACACGCACACATATTTAGTAACACTACATTTACCAACATCTTTAACCAACAAGAAAACACATAACAATTTAGGTATAACTTTGAAACAAGTGGTGCCTAAGTGAGCGTTTAAAGATTTAAGACTGAAGCATATGAGAAAAGTCAATAGTTAGACTCATTGACATTTGCAAAATAAGAGTTGACCTGTTTTGCTCTATACTCAATGGTGGTACCTGAATGATGTGTCAGAGATAAGTTATTCACCATTTGCAGCAATCCTATAAACTTGATCGCCAGACTAAGTCTAGTTTTATAATAGTAAACGCACCCTTAGTCGGGGGTGTAAGAGACCTTTCAGGGGACCTGGGTGTCTAATGCGTCACCATAATACAATCTTATAAACTAAGTATAGTTCTATAATAGTAAACGATACCCCTAGTCGGGGGCGTAAGAGACCTATCAGGGGTCCTGGATGTCCATATGCGCCACCATGCGACAATCTTATAAACTAAGTCTAGTTATATAATAGTAAACACTACCCTTAGTCGGGGGTGTAAGAGACTTATCTTATAAACAAAGTCTAGTTATATGATAGTAAACGATACCCCTAGTCGGGGGTGTAAGAGATCCATCATATAAACTAAGTCTAGTTATATAATAGTAAAGGCTACCCCTAGTCGGGGGCGTAAGATACCTTTCAGGGGTCCTGGGTGTCATTGTATGCCACCACACGACAATCTTATACACTAAGTCTAGTTATTATAATAAACGCTACCCTTAGTCGGGAGTGTAAGAGACCTATGAGGGGTCCTGGGTGTCTGTGTATGCCACCATGCGACAATCTTATAAACTAAGTCTAGTTATATAATAATAAAGGCTACCACTAGTCGGGGGTGTAAGAGATTTATCAGGGATCCGTATGTGCCACCATGTGATAATCTTAAAATTTTCAGTCTAGTTATATAATAGTAAACGCTACCCCTAGTCGGGGGCGTAAGAGACCTATCAGGGGTCCGTATGTGCCACCATGTGACAATCTTATAAACTAAGTCTACTTATGTAATAGGAAACGCTACCCCTAGTCGGGGGTGTAAGAGATCTTTCAGGGGTCCTGGGTGTCCGTATGTCCGATAATTTTATAAACTAAGTCGAGTTATATAATAGTAAAGGCTATCCTTCGTCGGGGGCGTAAGAGACCTATCAGGGGTCCTATGTGCCACCATGCGACAATCCCATAAACTAAGTCTAGTTACATAAGAGTAAACGCTACCCCGTAAGGGGGGGGGGGGGGGTGTAAGAGATCTATCATATAAACTAAGTCTAGTTATATAATAGTAAACTCTACCCCTAGTCGGGGGTGTAAGAGACCTAGGCGAAAATCTTATATACTAAGTCTAGTTATATAATAGTAAACGCTACCCCTAGTCGGGGGCGTAAGAGATCTATCCTATAAACAAAGTCTAGTTATATAAGAGTAAACACTACCCCTAGTCTGGGGCGTAAGAGACCTTTCAGGGGTCCTGGGTGTCCTTGTATGCCACCACACGACAATCTTATACACTAAGTCTAGTTATATAATAATAAACGCTACCCTTAGTCGGGGGTGTAAGAGGCCTATCAGGGGTCCTGGGATCCGTATGTGCCACCATGCGACAATCTTATAAACTAAGTCTAGTTATATACTAGTAAACGCTACCCCGTAGTCGGGGGTGTAAGAAATCTATCATATTAACTAAGTCTAGTTATATACTAGTAAACGCTACCCCTAGTCGAGGGTGTAAGAGACTTTTCAGGGGTCCTGGGTGTCTGTATGTGCCATCATGCGACAATCTTATAAACGAAGTCTATTTATATAAGAGTAAACGCCACCCCTAGTCGAGGGTGTAAGAGACTAATCAGGGTTCCTGGGTGTCCATGTATGCCAACATGCGACAATCCCATAAACTCAGTCTAGTTATATAATAAGGTTGTATGTTTTCTTATGTGTTGCATGTTTGCTTCTTTGTTATGCATTGTAAAGCGCTTTGAGCCATGTGCTTGGAAGAAGCGCTATATAAATGATCTTCACTATTATTATTATTATTATTATTATTATTATTATTATTATTATTATTATTATTATTATTATTATTATTATTATTATTA